>JAIUZE010005979.1:0-88765 GCA_022085475.1 Heliosperma pusillum
CGAGCTAGCGAGCGAAGTGTTTACCTTGGACCTATATTCGTTCTTTAGGATTGTATATTATTATACACTCTTTTATTTCCGTATTTATACGGGAGATATGTCTCCCGTCTTGTATAATTCATATGTATAATATAAATTTTCTTTTGTAATGAACCTTTTTATTTATGACACCCTTCGTTATGTATTTAAATTATTTTTTTTCTTTCCGCAAATTTGAGGGTGTCACAGAAGCCATTCAATCTCTTGTTCACATTTCGCAAAAACACCCTTCTTTCTAGCTACATTATAACTTTGCCTACCCTTGTTGAGCTAGTAACCAACTATATGTGTAGGGGTGTTCTGTGCTTTTGCGATGTTATGATAATTCCACCATTTGGTGTGAGCTTGTCTCGGGATTACTGATTCCCGGGTTTTGACGTGAAAGAGAAAAAGAAAAAAAAGAGCTTTGAAAAATGATGGAAAAAGAAAAATGAAAAAATGAAATTGAAAGCTCAAAAGAAAAAAAAGGGAAAAAAGAAAAAGAGGAAAAACGCTTCCATAAAATGAATGAAAAGAAAGAAAATTATGGGAAGTCGTATCTTGATTCTAATGTTTAATAAGCCAATATGCTGCTGTTTATAGTTTTTATAAGCTGATGTTCCATTATATTATGAGGAATTGTGCATTCATGGGGATGTCTTGTACATAGTAGGTAGAATAATTGCATTTGGACTTAATTAAGCTTGATCTTGACTTTGGCAAGCTACTCATATTGTAAGGTAGAGCCTCCAGTGGTCGGTACATCTGAACCCGATCCCAGTTTAGGAGTGAGTAGTTTCTCCTTATAGTCTGTGTTACATCAAAACGCATAAGTATGGTTTTTATTCCATTTTCTATAAGTAGTACTGTCATGATCTACATTTTGAAGCCATTCAATCTCTTGTTCACATTTCGCAAAAACACCCTTCTTTCTAGCTACATTATAACTTTGCCTACCCTTGTTGAGCTAGTAACCAACTATATGTGTAGGGGTGTTCTGTGCTTTTGCGATGTTATGATAATTCCACCATTTGGTGTGAGCTTGTCTCGGGATTACTGATTCCCGGGTTTTTGACGTGAAAGAGAAAAAGAAAAAAAAAGAGCTTTGAAAAATGATGGAAAAAGAAAAATGAAAAAATGAAATTGAAAGCTCAAAAGAAAAAAAAGGGAAAAAAGAAAAAGAGGAAAAACGCTTCCATAAAATGAATGAAAAGAAAGAAAATTATGGGAAGTCGTATCTTGATTCTAATGTTTAATAAGCCAATATGCTGCTTTTGGCTTTGACTATTGTTGATGGGAATTGGTATGATTTGGATTGAGTATCCACTACACATTTGGTTATTACTAGCTTGACTTTAAGCTCCACATGACCAAATTCGTTTGTCTACTTTCTTACCCAAATTTCCCAAGCCTCTTCTTTACTTTACTAGTGCTTCTTACGTTATATTTTGATCATGATTAGTTTTACTTAATGATTTTGGATTGTCTACCATACTAGACCACGGGCACATTCTTATAAGTTGTAGATAGGTGAGTGTCACTTCAAATTTGAACCAATATTTCCTATTTTACAAAAATT
The DNA here is from genome assembly GCA_022085475.1 of Heliosperma pusillum. Lineage (NCBI taxonomy): Eukaryota > Viridiplantae > Streptophyta > Magnoliopsida > Caryophyllales > Caryophyllaceae > Heliosperma > Heliosperma pusillum. The sequence continues at coordinate 1,598 of JAIUZE010005979.1, forward strand.
TGAGTGATGAGTGTACCGTGAGAGTCCATTGTCAAAAAGATAATGCAAGAGCTGAAAAGGTCCAAAGAGTATTTTCTATGCTACGCCGTTATGTAAATCTCAACCATGATTCGAACTTTCCTTCGCCCTTGTTTCTGCGGGCTTATGATTCATCTACTTGTAAGAGCTTACTTTTTGAGATTTGTATGATAGATTGATCATTGTTAGCTACCCTTGTCCTAGTTAAGATTGTTATATTTGCTTGAGGACAAGCAAGGGTTTAGCTTGGGGGAGTTTGATAAGTGATATTTTGTACTGATTTATCCCCCGTTTTAGCTCGATTTCTATACGATTTATGCACTTTGTTAAGTGATTAACGAGCTAATATTGCTATTCTAGTTGTTTTGCGTGTTTTGACTCGTTTTATAGGAAATGAAGCGGTTTTGCTATATTTTCCTACTTTATGGAGCAAAGACACTAGGATACGAGTTTTCAAGGAATTGATGATAGCCAGTTCACGATTTGATTACGATTCCGCTACATCTTTCCTCGAATGGACTCAATTTGGATTTTGGCTTTGAACTTTAAAAGAAAACTCAACCCAAGTCAAGAGAAGATCAGCCCAAGCCCAATTCCGTAGTGCATTGACCAAAGACTAAGGCATAGGATTTCATGCCTAAGATGAAAAGACGGAAAATTACAATTACACAAAAACCCGATCGGATTGCTCAATACCCGATCGGGTATTTCTGCAAGAAGACGTGCAGCAGGAGCTCACCCAAAGGGTCTTGATGATCAAACCACATACAAGACAAGCTTGACCCCTCAGATGGAAGCTCGAGTTACAAGGTCTAAACAACAAGTTATGACAAGTCAAGAACAACCCAAGCCAAGCCACCCCAATGAAGAAGACAGTCCAAGACTCAACAACCCATGCCAAACCCCAATACAACCCACATTACCCACACAAGACAGACAAAAAAACCTTCAGGCACAGACAGACCAATTCACAAACTCTGTATCTAGGAGGTACACCAGAGCATCCCAACCACCCCCACCATGGCCTACCATCAAGCCAACCCATTAAGCTACAAGTTTGCCCAGGACAAACCCTTTTGAAGTCTAGTAGAAATTCATGAAACAGACACCCCAAGTTAAGAGTCCAGCAAACAACTAAAACAGAGAAGGTACATGTCAGATTGTGGTTTCCTTTTGTTTAAGTCAACTTGTCATCGTCCAAGGCAGGTCTTATCTAAGTTATAATAAGAATAGAGAGTCCCAAGGAGCAGCAACACACCCAGGCAAGGCAGCAAGACAACAAGAGCAACAGATTTCCATTTCAGGAAAAATCCAAAACTGCTTTATTTGCTTTTGTTCAGTCTGTTTTCTTTTGTGTCTTGTGTCTGTTCTTATTAGTTGTTGAGCTCGTCCTATTGTGAGGCTCTTAATTAGTGTCAGTAGAAGTAGTTTAGATCCTAAGCTAGCCCGTGGATGATCTATACATCCAATGGCTCACAAGATATCAACCTCTCTATATAAAGGGGTCTTGTATGACTGTTGTAGGCAGACTTTATGAATGAATGAATTAAACCTTGAGAAATCACTCAATGTTATCAAACTTGTGCTAAGAGCTGTAGTTTGAAACAAGCCTGATACACCTCCAAGGTGTTTGATCAGTGCCTTGTGTTGTGAGTCAAGTTATACCTGTGCTTTGCTGTGGTTTAACTTACTTGCTGTTGAGGTTAGTCTAGGGTGTTTGTGCTTTGCTGTAACACTTGAAACTGTCTCTAAAACCAGTCTTGAATCCTTTTTCTCTTGTGCTTTGCTGTAGAGGATTGTATCCAAGTCATATCCCTTGAATCTTTCAGTTAAACAACTCACAATCTCTAAAACAACATCCTTGTTACTTGATATTGTCTTCAGTTTGAGTCAAACTAATCAAATCACTTAAAACTTGTGAACCTTAGTAGTTTACACTCCAAATTGGTTATCAGAGCTTTGGTTGAGAGTCTTAGTGAGTTCATTTTCCCTAACTACATTTAAAAACACAAAAATAGCCCAATGAGTGAAGAGAGACTAGCAGGAGTAGAAGCAAGGATGGAGGATCTGGCTGGGATTGTAACCACCCTAACCAGAACCTTGGACCAGGTTATAGGCAACCATTTGCTTGCTGGAGGAAGAGGCAGAGGACGTGGAAGAGGCCAAGGAGAAGGCAGAGGAAGGCCACCTGATGATGAAGAGTATCCAGACTCAGATGACTCAACAAGAAGCAGAGCTTCCATCCACAGGAACACAGACAAACATCTTAAGGTAGATATCCCTGAGTTTTCTGGTAGTCTTAATCCTGATGACTTGTTAGAATGGCTAAGGGAAGTAGAAAGGATCTTTGAGTACAAAGGATACAATGATTCTAAGTTTTTTAAAGTAGCCATCCTTAAACTGAAAGGGTATGCTTCCCTTTGGTATGAGACTATGAAAGGGTTAAGGGCTAGGGAAGGTAAGGAACCCATCAAGTCTTGGACTAAACTGAAAAAGAAACTGTTAGACAAATTTGTTGCTAAGGATTACACCCAGGATCTGTTTATCAAGTTATCTAAGTTGAAACAAGGAGACAAACCTGGTGAATCTTATCTGAGGGAGTTTGAACAACTCACCTTACAATGTGATATAAATGAGAAACCTGAGCAAAGGATTGCTAGGTACTTAGAGGGTCTAGATAAGAACATTGCGAACAAGGTTAGGATGCAACCTCTGTGGTCATTTGATGATGTTGTCAACCTATCTCTGAGAATTGAGAAGATAGGGAAGACTAAGCCTGCTACACCAAAACCTGTTAGGCCTTTTCAAACCAGACCTTATAGTGGGTTTAGAACCATGGATACCCCCAAGACAGCACCCCCACCTATCTTATACAAGGGTAAGGGCATCATGGGTCAAAAGCCAAGCACTTCATTGACTGAGAACAGAATTAGGTGCTTCCAATGTCAAGGCTATGGACATTTCAGGAAGGATTGCCCTTCTAAGAAGACCGTAACCATAATGGAAGTTGAGGCTTGGGAGAAAGAGGGTCTAGTTGAGTATGAAAGGGATGAGCCTGAGGTTGAAGAAGTGGTGAGTGAGGAAGAAGAGTCTAGTCAGGAGGCAATAGTGGCACTCCCTGACACAGGCCACAGCTTAGTCCTATGGAGAGTAATGCATTCACCACAGATACCTTTGGAGGAGGATCAAAGGTCCCTCATTTTCAGGAGCAGATGTACCATACAAGGGAGGGTTTGTAATCTTATTATAGATGGAGGTAGTTGTACCAATGTGGCTTCTGTTACTACGGTTGATAAGCTGAAGTTGAGCACTCAAGATCACCCTCACCCCTATAAGTTGAGATGGCTGAGTAAGGGAGCAGAGGTTAAGGTGGATAAGCAATGCATGGTCCCTTTCTCAATTGGCAGTGTGTACAAGGATGAAGTATTGTGTGATGTGGTTCCAATGGATGCCTGTCACTTGCTATTAGGAAGGCCATGGGAGTTTGATAAAAGCTCCATACACCAAGGAAGAAGCAATACCTATTCTTTCAAGCATGGGAGCAGGAAGGGGACATTAGCCCCCTTGCCACCACACCAGAAGAGCTATGGAAGTCCAAGTATGGCTGAGGATTTTAGTGGAGTTGTATTTCTATCTGAGTCAGCAATGGTCAAGGAGTGTAGTGAGGAGCAACCTATAGTAATGCTGCTATTAAAGGAAGTTCAGGGAGAAGAGTCTAAGGTGATCCCTGCAGATGTTAAGCCCCTCATTGATCAGTTCAAGGAAGTGTTTCCAGAGGAACTTCCTGATGGCTTACCCCCTTTGAGAGGGATTGAACACCAAATAGACCTTGTGCCAGGGTCTGTACTACCTAATAGACCAGCCTACAGATGTGATCCTAAGGCTACAAAAGAGCTACAAAAGCAAGTTGGAGAGTTGATGAGTAAAGGGTTTGTAAGGGAGTCATTAAGCCCTTGTGCTGTGCCTGCATTGTTGGTTCCTAAGAAGGATGGGACTTGGAGGATGTGCATAGATAGCAGGGCTATCAACAACATCACAGTCAAGTATAGGTTCCCTATACCTAGGCTTGATGACATGTTGGATGAGCTAAGTGGCTCACGGTTCTTTTCTAAGATTGACTTGAGGCAAGGTTACCATCAATTGAGGATCAGAGAAGGAGATGAGTGGAAAACAGCCTTCAAAACAAAGCATGGCCTTTATGAGTGGCTTGTCATGCCCTTTGGCCTGTCAAATGCCCCAAGTACCTTCATGAGATTGATGACAGAAGTGCTTAGGACTTGCCTAGGGAGATTTGTGGTGGTATACTTTGATGATATCCTCATCTACAGCAAGAGCAAGGATGATCATTTGAGGCATCTTGAGGCTGTGTTTGAAATACTTAAGGAGAGAAAGCTCTTTGGGAAGCTTGAGAAGTGCACCTTCATGACTGAGGAAGTCAAGTTTCTAGGATATGTGGTATCTGGTAGAGGCATTTCAGTTGATCAAGACAAGATCATGGCAGTCCAGTCTTGGCCTATCCATAGGAGTATTACAGAAGTAAGGGGATTCCATGGCTTAGCATCCTTCTACAGAAGATTCATTAAGGACTTTAGCACCATTGCAGCACCTCTCACTGAGTGCATGAAGAAGGGAGAGTTCACTTGGACTGAGAATGCTTTGCAGGCTTTCAAACACATGAAGAAGCTCTTGTGCAGTGCACCTATCCTAAGATTGCCAAATTTTGATTGCCTTTTTGAGGTTGAATGTGATGCAAGTGGAGTGGGAATTGGAGCTGTCCTCATCCAAGAGAAGAAACCTGTAGCCTACTTTAGTGAGAAGCTCAGTGGTGCCAAGCTAAACTATTCTACATATGATAAAGAGTTCTATGCTCTTGTCAGAGCTCTGAGGCATTGAAGTCATTACCTGAAGCCCAAACCTTTTGTCTTACACTCTGATCATGAGGCATTGAAGTACATAGGAGGCCAGCATAAGCTCAGTCACAGACATGCTAAGTGGGTGGAGTTACTTCAGTCATTCACCTTTTCTAGCAAGTACAAGGAGGGCAAACAAAATGTGGTGGCTGATGCATTGTCTAGGAGATACACTCTGCTATCAACTATGGAGCAAAGGGTTCTTGGTTTTGAGTTTATGAAGGACATGTATCAAGAAGATCCAGACTTTGCAGAAGATTGGTTAGCACAGAAAGAGGGAACAAGAACCATTGATTCACCCTACACTTTGCAAAATGGATTCTTGTTTAAAGGAAACAAGTTGTGTGTTCCCAGAGGATCTTATAGGAGTCTATTGATCAAGGAGGTACATGGAAGTGGCCTTGGAGGACACTTTAGGGTTCAGAAAACTGTGGACATACTACAAGATCAATTCCACTGGCCTAAGATGATGGGAGAGGTTCAAATAGTGCTCAGAAGGTGTGGAGTTTGCCAAAAGGCCAAGAGTTCTTTCCAAGCAGGACCTTACACTCCCCTACCAGTCCCATGTAGGCCTTCGGAGGATGTAAGTATGGATTTCATAATGGCATTACCTAGGACAGCAAGAGGGAAGGATTCTATCATGGTGGTTGTGGATAGGTTCAGTAAAATGGCACATTTCATTGCTTGCAAGAAGACTGAAGATGCTGTGAGTGTAGCAGAGCTATACCTTGATGAGGTGGTAAGGTTTCATGGGGTTCCAAGGACCATTGTGTCTGACAGAGACACAAAGTTTATGAGCCATTTCTGGAGAACATTGTGGAAGCTGCTTAACACTAGGTTGTTGTTTAGTACCTCCCATCACCCTCAAACTGATGGCCAAACTGAGGTGACTAACAAGACCTTGGGAAGAATTTTGAGGTGTATAGTCAGCAAATCTCTCAAGGATTGGGACTTGAAGTTGGCTCAAGCAGAGTTCTCTTTCAATAGAGCTCCATCAGCAGCCACAGGCCACTCCCCCTTTGAAGTGGTCTATGGTACTAACCCCGTAATGCCTTTGAGTTTGTCTAATGTGTGCAGGTCAGAGGTCCACTATGATGCCAAGAAGAGGGTGGAACAAATGCTAAAACTCCATGAATCAGTCAGAAAGCAAATTGAGAAAGCCAATGATCTATACAAAAAGAATGCCAAGGTTCCTAAGACCAAGAAAGACTTTGCACCAGGAGACCTAGTATCGATCAACCTAAGGAAAGAGAGGTTCCCTTCCAAGAGAAAGAACAAGCTAGAGCCCAGGGCAGATGGTCCTTTTCAAGTCACAGAGAAGATAGGTCCCAATGCCTACAAAATTGATCTACCAGGAGAGTATGCAGTCCATGGAACATTCAATGTGGGAGATCTCAGTCCCTTCTATGAAGACTCTGAGGGGGAGGAAGACACAGGCTTAAGGTCAAGCCCTTTTCAACCTGGGGAGGCTGCAGCAGGAGCTCACCCAAAGGGTCTTGATGATCAAACCACATACAAGACAAGCTTGACCCCTCAGATGGAAGCTCGAGTTACAAGGTCTAAACAACAAGTTATGACAAGTCAAGAACAACCCAAGCCAAGCCACCCCAATGAAGAAGACAGTCCAAGACTCAACAACCCATGCCAAACCCCAATACAACCCACATTACCCACACAAGACAGACAAAAAACCTTCAGGCACAGACAGACCAATTCACAAACCCTGTATCTAGGAGGTACACCAGAGCATCCCAACCACCCCCACCATGGCCTACCATCAAGCCAACCCATTAAGCTACAAGTTTGCCCAGGACAAACCCTTTTGAAGTCTAGTAAAAATTCATGAAACAGACACCCCAAGTTAGAGTCCAGCAAACAACTAAAAACAGAGAGGGTACATGTCAGATTGTGGCTTCCTTTTGTTTAAGTCAACTTGTCATCGTCCAAGGCAGGTCTTATCTAAGTTATAATAAGAATAGAGAGTCCCAAGGAGCAGCAACACACCCAGGCAAGGCAGCAAGACAACAAGAGCAACAAATTTCCATTTCAGGAAAAATCCAAAAACTGCTTTATTTGCTTTTGTTCAGTCTGTTTTTCTTTTGTGGTTTGTGTCTGTTCTTATTAGTTGTTGAGCTCGTCCTATTGTGAGGCTCTTAATTAGTGTCAGTAAAAGTAGTTTAGATCCTAAGCTAGCCCTTGGATGATCTATACATCCAATGGCTCACAAGATATCAGCCTCTCTATATAAAGGGGTCTTGTATGACTGTTGTAGGCAGACTTTTGATGAATGAATGAATTAAACTTTGAGAAATCACTCAATGTTATCAAACTTGTGCTAAGAGCTGTAGTTTGAAACAAGCCTGATACATCTCCAAGGTGTTTGATCAGTGCCTTGTATTGTGAGTCAAGTTATACCTGTGCTTTGCTGTGGTTTAACTTACTTGATGTTGAGGTTAGTCTAGGGTGTTTGTGCTTTGCTGTAACACTTGAAACTGTCTCTAAAACCAGTCTTGAATCCTCTTTCTCTTGTGCCATGCTGTAGAGGATTGTATCCAAGTCATATCCCTTGAATCTTTCAGTTAAACAACTCACAATCTCTAAAACAACATCCCTTGTTACTTGATATTGTTTTCAGTTTGAGTCAAACTAATCAAATCACTTAAAACTTGTGAACCTTAGTAGTTTACACTCCAGTTATGGTATTATATCTTAATTATCAGAATATAAGGAGAAGCATATCGTTCATTATCTTTTCTAGGAAGATTGCTACCACGTTTTCAATTTATGGATTGTTATGTCTCTGAATTCAATAAGGAGATAAAAGGGATGATATATGTCCTAGTTTGTGTACATGTGTTTTCTATAATAAAAATTATTGATTAAGACCATGTTAAAATAGGACGACACCCATAATTATTTAAGTAAGATAAAAAAAATTGCTAGAGGTCTTAACTTTTAGACGTTTGTTTAGCATGACCTACTCTTATGGTATAGTAAGGAAAGAGTGTTAGGGACTGTTTGGTTTGGGGTCTATGGAAAAGGGAAAGGGAATAAAAAAAATTAGTTCCCTTTGTTGTTGTTTGTTTGGTCTATTTTTCCTTACCCTTACCCCACTTTCAAGAATGGGAGTACCCAATATCTCTCTAAAGTGATTCACCCCACCCCCCAAGGGTATCAATTTTCTTTCCCTTCCTAACAACAACCAACACCACAGCTGCCACTCTAACGCACCGCTAACTACCACCTTCGACACCAACCACCTCAACTGACGCTGGCACCACCAAAGTTGTCATCGGCGGCGGCCACGCACACTCCATCGATGCCGACTCCCTTTCTTTGACAGTTATGACCACCGTCTAACACCCTTTAATTAACAATCCTCAATTCCAAACCACCACCATCTCCCCCGAAACCTCCTCCCCCATCTCCATAAACACTAGATCTGATGTTTTTGTGGATGGTGGAGGAGGTTTCGGGGGTGGTGGTGGTTGTTCACTTGTGAAGGTTGTTGTTTATGTTGGGGGTTAGTGGTTGGGCGACGGTCTTAGGGTGGTGCGCGAAGATGATTCCGGCAAGGTAGGGTGCTGGCGGCGTGATTGGTGGTGTCGTTGGTGTGGAAGATGGTGTTTTGCGTTGTTGCTGGTCGGTGTAGGTGGTGGATGGGGTGGCTATTAGTTTGATGGACAATAAATAATGTGATACCCTTTCCTTTATAATTTACAACCAAACATAACTTTATCTTAGGGGTAATATAATTCATTTCCCTATGTTTCCCTTTTTGATTTCCTTTCCCTTTCCCTTGTGCGAACCAAACGCCCCCTTATTTTTTTCTTTAAAAAGAAAATTGCTAATTACTCCCTTTTACTAGTCACTCTAATAAACTTACTGCCTTATAGATTATTTTGCTAAAAAATTTCCCTTAAAATTTTTTCGTTTGTTTCTAGACTTTCCCTCCATTTGTCTACAAAGTTATACCTTTTAAAGTATAAATTGCATCACAAATTCTCATTTGTGACACGACGACCCGTCGCAAGCTTGCGACGGGTCAAGCTCTCCCCACAAAGTGCAAGTGAGGAGGCAAGTGGGCGACAAATGGATCCCCCCACTTGCACTCCCACTTGCTCTTTGTGAGGAAGGTTTAACCCGTCACAAGCTTGTGACGGGTCGCCCCGTCGTAAGCAAGACTTTCTGAAATTGCATAAGTCACAAACGAAAGGGAGTAAGTTAATGGACTAATTTTCTAGCAATTTTTGATAGAAGTTCATCTTAATGGAATAATTTTAGCAACGAAAAATTATACACAAATTCTCATTGATGACGGACATTATCCGTCATAAGCTGAAGAGTGCTCCTCTCACAATATGCAAGTGGGAAGGCAAGTGTATGGCAAATAGATCCCCCACTTGCCCTCCCACTTGCATAATATGAGAGGGACACTATTCGTCTTCAGTTTGTGACGGATAGTGCCCCTCTTCAGTGAGACAAGCTGAAAATTATATGTGAGTAAGTTTCAAAAGTGAATCTTAAAAGGAAGTTATTTATATTTTACTCGTTTTTTAATAAGTAAAATCATTTTCAAATAATAACAACAAAAATATTTTTATTTATCGATCAAATCCTAAAGATCATTGATCATTTAATAAACCCAAGATTTTTCGTCCATTGATAAATTAGCCTTCTGCATTTTATTATTGTTTTTAACAATCTAGTTAGTTTAATTAACTTCATGGTATTTGGATTGTGTTGTCAACTTTTAGTTTGAGATTATTGAGTTGTACCTAGCTATTCCTTAATTTAATTTGTTTGGTGATCAGCTTATATGCATGCTATAACAACTCGTAAGATATGGAGTAGTATAGATACGAACGTGCACTAGGAGTAGAAGACATTAAGTTTTCATAAATCCAGGGTCGATCCTAAACACATTAAGGCCACCGCCCTATGCAAAAATTGGGTCCTGGAATACTAAAGGAAAAGTTAATTTTGGGTTTTGAAAAATTGGAGAGAGTATCTTATTATTCAAATCTTTTATTGTCAATAAATCGCAAAAGATCAAAATTCTTTCAAAGGTTAGATATTAGCTCTATTAATTGAGTTCATTAATTGTATGATTTGTACAAATCATGCTATGTTGAACCAAATTCCCACAAAATCTTAGTAACATGAGAATTATTCTAAAAAAAATTAATCGACCCACAAAAATATAAGGTATGGACTAAAGGGATGGGTCTAACATTGCTAGTGAGTTAAAAAAAAAGTGATGGAAACTATGAAGAATAAAATACGTTACCTCCTACTATTTGGTAACATACTTCACCTGTAACACTCCAGCCCAAACATTGGGTCAGGAGTGGTAGCTCGTCGGGCTGTGTACATGACCCACATATCAACACAGGTTTTTTCCAGGGTATGTTGTCCTCACTCATGCGCATCTCGCGAACCTTCCCAGGAAGTCACCATCCTTCTACCACTCCTAGTCTAGGCGTCTAGCATGCTTAACCATGAAGTTCTTTTGGATAATCGGAAAAGACACTGCACTTTGTTGATATGAGTAGTAATTTTAATCCTTTTAGCACAAGTTGGATTTTAAGCCTATTAATGAATCTCTTCAATTGGCTCCCCACACATGGAGTACTACATAACCACTAGACTACTTTTTATTTTCAACTTAAAATGTACACAAATTGTTCTATAGGACAAAATTTAGTAAAATACTAGCCCAATAGCACAATGACCAAGTAAAGAATTTAATAAACTTGTAAGAAAATAGTTTATTTTGATAACATAATATTTTATTTTGATAACTTATATATTAAAATGTCAATATTCATCCTAAAATAATGGGAACTCAAAATAAGAATATAATTAATTTTAAACTTTGGGTTTTTCTCCTTTTGGTCAGTTTTATGCTATAAGACAGTGCTATAGGAGAGTTGTTGTAAAATGTAATAAGTTTTATTTTAATAAAAGGTCTCGGGTTATGGACTACATAATAGGCTATGTACATGATGGACCCCTCTTAGACTTAGGTTCTTATCCATTGACCCACCAAACAATCCCTTAGGTTGGTCATGCATAAATCAATCATAGCTTGATGGTTAAGATAAAAACTTTAAATAATATGTCCCGGTTTGAATTTTCTCGTCCTAACGTTATACATATACATAATACACAATATATCTAAAACCTATCGTGTCTAAGGTATTGAGTTCATTTCTTATTTAAAAATTATAATTATCAGTAAGAGATAATTAGAAATTTTATAACTATTACTTATATATGTAAAATTTACTTGTATAATTTATAATTTCACCACATTTTTTTGTTATCAAAGTTATCTTAAGTAAGAAAATGTGATACCTATTAAATTATTTTGTGTAACTCACACTCTGTTTAACTTTGAGAAATAAAGAGTTTTAGAAAGTGTTATTATAATTGAAACAAATAACAAAGACGATGAATAAATTGACCATCACATTTTATTATGAGTAAAAAAAAAGTATAAAAAGACGATGAGTATTTCAGTACAAAGGTGAATCAAATAATGAACACCGACAATAGATTGAACTCAAAGTAAAAAACCTACAAAAAGAAAAAAGAAAAATGTGGCCAATCACTATATAACACTTCATTTTATACAGGGGCTGAAGTATTATCCTCATCACTTGAAATCTGCATATTTTTCAAAAATTGCTAGTGTAAGTATTACAGTAGATCATATTACATTATTAAGAAAACAATTATCAGATATAAAGTCTAGTTCAAAGAATTACTTTAAAACCATAATATCATAGAAACGGAAAATGAGATGGTGTCATAACCGGCTTTTTAATACAATATGTAGGGATCATGCCATCAAATTTATTGACCTACTACATAAGGTATGTGACAGGGTGATATTAAATCTTGATAACTGTATAATTTTATAGTAGATGCTAAAAACTAGTTCGATGAGGTAACTTTGACCAGCAATTAACATGTGATTTTACGTAAATATTTGTGTCAAATTGCCTTAAGATTATTGATGGAACGTACGAGAAGGAAAAGTGATAAGAATCAAAATGGTTGGCTTCAAGTTGTCGAGTGAATAAGAGGCATCAATTTTCACAACAAAGAATTCACGTTTATGTGGTCTGATGAAAATTATATGAATCCTAAATTTTGCTTGGTTGTATAAGCCTACTACAAGGACATATTTATATATAGGATACACGCTTACACTAATTTAGTACGTGTTTACTAATTTAGTATTAGGCATGAATGCACGATATTATCCATGATTTATGAATCATGAAATTAATTAAAATTTCAATAATAGGATAATATTATGTATTGGATCATAATCTTTTATCTTGCATGATTAGACTATAAAACCGGTTAAATTAAAATTTTAGTTATTGTATTCTATCTTAATTATCAAAATATATTTAAGGAGAAGCATATTGTTCATTACCTTTTATAGGAAGTTTCTAACCATTTTACAATTTATGGATTGTTATGTCTCTAAATGCAATAAGGGGGTGAAAGGCATGATACAAGTCATGTTTTGTGTACATGTGGTTGCATGCTATAATACAAATTCTTGATTAAGACCGGACTAAGTTAAGAAGACACTCATAATCGATTTACGTAAGATAAATAAAAAGAGAAAGAAAGAGAAAGAGAAATGACTAGAGGTCTTAACTTTGAGACCGTCTTAAACATGGTCAACTTTTAGTTTGAGATTATTGACTTATGCCTAGCTATTCCTTAATTTGTTTGGTGATCGGCCTATATGCATGTTATAATAGCTCGTAACATTTTCAAGGTTCATACTATGAGACCCAATGCAAATCATCCATTTTTTGTTCTCATATGTTGGTACATTTTAAGGACCACAATTTTCCAAGTTATTGCACAAACCTGCATACAAATATGTAAGCATTTGCATTGTTTTATTTTTCAACAATAAAGGGGGTTTATTGATAAACCTCTAAAAAGGTGGATGAACCCTTTTGACAAACCTCTATTGCTAATGCCTTTATAATCATTGTTGTTAGACACACTAAAATAAGGAAAGAATTTGTAATACTCCGTATCCTGACAACGTGGTACTCGGTCGAGTACGCTCTACTCGACCAAGTCGAGACTATACTTGGCCGAGTGGGCGGTATTCGGCCGAGTAAGTCGAGTCTATCGCTTAGGCACCCTTATTCCTAAGTGGCACTTGACCGAGTATGGTGAGTACTCGACCAAGTACAGTGTACTCGGCGAGTTTTTTGTGCACTCGACAGAGTACACCTGTCGTACGGTTTTTTCGAGTGGTTTTGAGTTACGATGATTAAGGGGTTGTATATATTAATTCGTTTGTTAATCAATAAATATAAAACCCTAAAACACCCTTAAACACTCTCAAATTTCTCCATAATCATCCTAATTCATCACCAAGTCTCGTGATTGCTATTGTTGATTCCTCAGAGTCGTTCTTTCGCATCAATCTCGTCATAAGTATCCATCCCTAATCTATTTAGTACGTTTGGGTAGTCTTAGTGGAACCCTGATCTGATTTGGGTGATTGGAAAATGGATTGTTGTTAATTAAATTATTGTATGTTGTTAGGATGAGGATTGATGATCACTATTTATTTACATATTTTATGTTTCCCTTAGATACATATAACTCGATTTATTGTCTTTCCTTGCTTGTTTCTATGCTATTTTAGCTAGAATATCGATTCTGCCGTTTCTATTATGTTTTAATGCAGATTGGATGCATTTTGAGCTTTTTGAGTTAGTATGGAGCATGACGGAGTTAGACCGTAGAAGGTTAGGCACGGGAATCGAGAGAAATGGAGAAGAAATGAAGAAAAACGAAGAAACATGCCATTTTGAAGGATGCTCGATCGAGCAAGGTTACTCTGCTCGATCGAGTCGTGCTGACGTCATGCTCGATCGAGCAGATTCACCTTTGCTCGATCGAGCAGCCTAGTATTTGACGGCTTTTGGATTTCCTAAATTAGTTTAACCTAGTTAATTAGATTTTATTATAAAAGGAAAACTCGTCTTTCATAATTAGGTACGCTTTAATATTAGAAACTCAAGTTTTGTTTGCTTTGCTACTGGATTGATTCCTCAATACGATTGTTTTTAGTTCAAACTCGTAATCGGTACTCTTTAATCTTCCTTTGTTATTCAATTAGTTATTTTCTAGTTCTTTAATTATTCTTTGTTAATCCTTTCATTATTGTTTAATCATGTTTACTTTATTTATTATCGTTGTTATTAATATCGTTACGAGTAACTAAATTCTTATCTAGGGTTGAAAGGGGATCTAGGATTTTTAGAAGGGATAGACTAATTAATTGAATTGCAATAGCATGGTTATCGTTTGATTATCGTTTTAATTCTAGTTGTTTAGTTATTGGCCAAGATTAATTAACTAGTCTCGCAAATTAGGATTAGCACCGACCGGTTTAAGACTAAGATAGGCTACGATAAATGAATATAACTCGTTTAATGATAGCGATCGCATGTTGAATTGTAGATCTAAAGGGCATAATTGAATCGACCGATCTTGTGACCTTAGATAACTTTATTGCATGATAGTTGATTACACCCTTACCCCTGAATAATAATTCTAGTGAACCTGAGACCCTAGACTTTTAATCTTATTGTTTTCAACTTTTTATTGTTATTGTTTGCTATTAGCTTAGAAACACAAATCAAAAACCCCGAAATTGTTACTATAGAGACGAACCTAGTTTAACATATTAGAATAGTACCGCCTCCCTGTGGATTCGATATCTTACTTGCCGCTGACTATTAGTTAGTAGTGAATTAGGATTACTTTGATTAAGGTGACGCGACTTTACCGGAAGAATTCTAGTTGTGTATTCATTGTTTGCGGAATTTCCTCGAGGTATGGTTTCCCTACCCAATACTTTCATATGTTTGTTGATGATAACTATGATTGTTGATGATGGTTACGATGATGATGTTTGTGGTTGTGATTGTGATGGTTACTGGTTCTATATTGGTGGTCCGGCGGGAGATGGTTCCACACCCCGAGTTCGCCTCTCGTGGCGCTCGAAAGGGATGTGCTCATTAATGATCCGAGAACTCTCGTTGCGTTGAAAGGGGCTTTGATGTCCACTGATGCGGTCTGGCATCGTAGGTGGTACGACGTTCAAATCTACAGTCTGACGCTGACAGGGGTTATTGCTTCGGCGGGAACTCGGTTACCGGAGTTCTGGTTACTGATACTTGGTTACTTTGTTATGAGAGTTTGATTGTTTTGTTGCATTGGTTGATGTATCAATGTACTGACGCCTTCTCTGTCTTCAAAACAGTTGTGATCCATTGAGAAAGGGTGAGTAGTAGTTTAACAGGTATTCCTTTGAGCATGCGTTGGGATTGGAGGGGATGCCGTTGAATGATGAGTCTTAGCTTCCGATGTTTTTTTTTTTAGACTTTAAATTATAGTTTGAGTACTTTGGTTTGGAGACTTTGTTGTCAGTATTGATTTGAGACGATGATGTAGCCACTTTAAACTTTATTTATAATAAATGTTGTTTATTTATTGTCTACTTGATATTGATTATCTCGGGTAACCGAGATGGTAGCGCACCTATTTACTAAGGTAGGCCTTGTAAGGCTCTTGGGTAGATAAGGGTGTTACAAAATTGGTCTATTGTGTCACATTAGAGTGGCACATTGTTATGTGAAGAAAAATGTGGTGTCCAAGTACATTGTGGGCGTGTATTTTTTAGGATTAGTTAACAAGAATACCCCAAACTATTGGTCGTCTTCTCAAAATACTCCGAACTTCTATTTAACTCACAATATATCATACAATGACCCCTTCTTCTCGTATTACACTTAATAAATCTTTACCGCTAAAACCAGGTTAAAATTCATGTTGATAGACGTGGGTCCCATTGTCATCACTACATCACCATCTCAAACACCATCACTACTGCCTTGCCCATAGCATTTGATATCTACATCGACCCCACTTTCCAACCACTACCAAACCAGCTACTCATCACCACCATCAATACACCCTTGCTTAAGCCACCACTAACGCCACGCTTAGCTACCGACCGCCCCATTCACACCATTACCACCACAATTCATTCACCATTTTATTTCCATCAAAGCAAAACATCATCATTCACAATCAACACCAGCACCAGCACCAGCACCACATCAACATCAAAATCCAGCCACACCTCCGCCTCCTTTTCTCCATTCACTTCTCTTTTTCGTCTATGAAATAGAGTTAGATATCCAGCCCTTCTTTCCCGTCGTCGATTATCACGGCGCCGACTTCGTCCATATTGCCAGACGTAGTTTGCCATTGTCGTCTTTCGTTCCTATAATAACCAAGGTAAACTCTAGATCCCCTAATCAATTTGGGAATTTTGGGATCAATATTGATTTGAGGTTTTGGGGATGTTGTTATCGTGCTCAACGATGGGGCGATGAGGGGTGGTAGCAGGTAAGTAATTAAACAAGGCAGAGTTGATAAGATGGTTGTGGTTGTCGTGGTAGGTGGCGGTTGTGGTGTTAGTGATGATTTGTGTTGGGTGGGTCATGGTCACATGGATATAAGAGAATAAGGGGGGAATTGACCGACTAAAGAGGTAGACGGTTGTCCGACTTTAATATGAGAAGGTGGAGGCAATTGTATGGTTTATTGTGAGTTAAATTGAAGTTTGGAGCATTTTGAGAAGACCGTCTATAGTTTGGGGTATTCTTGTTAAATAATTCTATTTATTATGGGTTATGCTCATTCATGGACATGATTTACTCAATCATGAACATAAATGACCATTAGACCCTTATCATTTCAACACCTCTCTCTTTCAACGTTCTCCCCATTTCAATTCCTCCCTTTCAATACACTTCACCCACCACACCTGCCGCCCACCACATGTCGAGCTACACCCTTCCGCTGCCCCCCCTTCACCACTCGTGTCACTCCATTCAGAATATCACCCATTAAACTATTGTTGCGGTTAACCCCATTATCCCCTAAACGAATTGTTTAGATAATCTTTAAAAAGTACCCATTTCTATTCGTTGGTTCCACTTTTAGTGGTCTGACATTGATAATGATTAAGTCGAGGACATTGATGTGTTTCCGCATAAAGAATGAACATTTACATTTCCCAAGTATTTGATGTGGCTAATATATTGCTTGTTGTCTTCGTCCTTCCCAAGTTTGATTGACAATTTTGACCATAAAATCCTAATTGTATAGTTAACCCTAATTGAATTTGACTCTAGTTAATTTGATGCAAAAGCAGATGTATAATTGATGAAAAATAATTACTTTGTAATTGTTTAATATGAGTATTAAAATCACAATTGATGAATTTGGTTAGAATTGATTTACTTTTGAGAGGTAGAAAGAAAAAAAAGGTCTTTTTTTCCTTATTTTTTTCCTTATTTCACGAAAAAGGATATGTTATGAAAAAGTTATAAAAAAAAGTCTAGAAAAGAATAAAATATATCTAGGAAAACACCTTTTGTTTTGTTGGAGATTCATTCATTCTTCTGCTTGCTTCAAATTTCATTGCTTCAAACTACAACATAGGCTACGTTAGCAATTTAGAACACAATCCCAAATTAATTGAACAATACTCAAAACCCTAATTTCTATTCCGCGAGAAACCCCAATTTTCCCCAACAATCTCCATTAATCGTCAACATCAGTTCTCTAATCCACACTTCCTCTTCATTCTTTATCACGGTATGATTCTCAACTTCCAATTCCTTTGTTCATCGATGTTGTATAACGACTTTCGTTGAAATTTCTATTCTAACGGATAATATCATAATTTGTTTGATTTAATTAGGGTTCCTTCTCAATCCCTCATCTCCTTTTGTTGTAATTAGATCATCTGTTTTTTTTAATTTTAGGTTAAACAGTTTCTGCTTATTTTTTGTTTATTTATTTAATTGTTCTGCTTTGATACTTTTGTAAATTGCATCACTTTTTTTGTATGAAATTGTTAAAATCATCATATTTCGATTGTTCAGGTGTCAGTTTGCGATAAAGACAATCATCATGAGGTTTAAGGTTGGGAGTATGGTGGAGGTATTGACCAAGAAGAAGGCGCCTTCGGGTATTTGGCGGTGGGCGGAGATTGTGGCAGACAATGGCGATGGGTACACGGTACGATATTATCGTTGTCCAGATATTGTTAAAGAAGGCGTCGATAAAGTGTCCAGGGAAGCTGTCAGGCCTCGTCCTTCACCACTACGTCTCACAGATTCCGTGGATTGGGCGGTTGGCGATATTGTTGAAGTGCTGGACAATGGTTACTGGAAAGTTTCCGTGATTGAGGAGGTTTTGGATGAAGATTGTTATCAGATTCGCGTCATTGGATCTATTGATGAGTTTAGAGTGAAGAAAGCAAATATCAGAATACGGCAAGAGTGGAAAGATAATAAGTGGATTGTGTTGGGAAAGGTATAGTCCAGATATTTTCGGCCTGCTTTTTTCTTGTATGCATCATTTTCTCGTGCAGTTATTTTTTACAGAATTGTGCAATTTAGTTAATGGTATATAAACTTAATTGCTCGTGAACAGAACATTTAGAATTTGCTACGGTTTAGTTTTTATTCCGTGGACAGAAGTTTTAGAATTTGTTATACTCACTGGTTTATCTTATTGAATGCAGGATTCAAGGGATTGTGAGGATTTGATAATTAGGGCGAGGAAGAAGGCCATTCTCAGACGTCAGCAAAACAGTCTTATGAATGTGCAATCAATTGGAGAAAAAACTTCATTATCTGTGAAGAGGCCATTCTCAGACATCTCATCCATCGACGAAGAATATTCAGAAAGTATTCAAAAACGAAGATCAGTAAACAAAGAATCTCAATTTCGTGTCATCCATGAGGACTCCTATTCTTTTATTGGAAATGCAGACTCACGTGGCAACCTAAAAGCAAAAATGGGTAATGATAATTTGCAAATTTTAACCATGAAAGGAACTAATTACAGTAATGCTGACAGGATAAATCATGGTGATGCATTGCTCTTTGCTTTAACCTCCAACTCAAAGGATTGTGTAAGTGTTTTATCTTCTGTTGGTAGTTGTAGCGATATTGACCCCCTTTCTGATAGGGTGCTCAGTCATGCTTCAACCAGCTATTGTCAGGAAGCTGATTCACTTTGTAGTGATACCGACTCAATTACTCTCCTGGGAGATGAGGAAGGAAAATCAGTTGGTGAGTGTCAAGATACCTTTAAAACTCATGAGTTAGACTTACGTAGTTATCGCTACGCTTTAGAAACTTTACATGCATCTGGTCCCTTGAGTTGGGATCAGGAAATAATGCTTACAGATCTTCGTATGAAGCTTTATGTTTCAAATGATGAACATTTGATGGAGTTAAGAAGGTTAAGGTGTTGCTCTGAGCTGTTACTCAGCACTATGACTTGTTAGTTCGTTTAGCACGGTTAATCTCTGTAATTAGAAGCATAGTCCTCATCATTGTAAGAAGTAGCTATATGTTCATATTTTACACGTTTCTATTGCTATCTTCCTTTTGCAAACATTAAGTGTCAGGATTTGACAACGTTCAAATTCAAATATAGAGAAATATGAGTGTTGAGCTTTTGTTTGTATTAAAATTTTGAAGCTATGATATTGTTGCTTTCTTCGAAGTACCATTCCAGTCAAATTTTCGTTTTGATATTGTACATAAATTATACTGGTCTGAGCCAACAAATGAAGTTACATTGCTTTTGCTATTTTATGGCATTTGGGTAGATGTACGGATGAGTTCTGTCTTTGTCTTATTGCTTGCCAGAATCCTTTTTTTAGTCCTTTCCTCCACCACTCAACCAAAGGTGTAACCCAGAAAATATACGTTGTATGCTTGTAGCCAACACTCCAATAGTACATTACAGTCTTGCAGTTACACCAGTTATATCCGTTGAACGTATTTCGGTTAGTTCCAGATAGTGGGATGAGGTATCATTTCATCTGCTTGTAATGTGTTTGACTATGCATGTAATCTAATTACTGACAGGGTATAATTTATCAAAGGGTACAATGACATTAATGTGCCTATGGAATTTTCAGGGCCTTTAAAGGCATGGGTGCCTTACTGCCGCATTCAAAAGATGATATCATGGTTGACCACTACCTCTTTGGTTTCCAAGAGAAGGGCATCTATGCTGTCTTCTTTGCAGATAACAGATAAGCCAATTTATGTTTGA
Organism: Heliosperma pusillum; assembly: GCA_022085475.1. NCBI lineage: Eukaryota > Viridiplantae > Streptophyta > Magnoliopsida > Caryophyllales > Caryophyllaceae > Heliosperma > Heliosperma pusillum. The sequence continues at coordinate 21,745 of JAIUZE010005979.1, forward strand.
TTCACCTTGCGTAGTCTCTTTACGTTATACCCCCTTCATCCCATTTATATCGTACCTATTTTGACTTCATTGGTCCACTCCAGTCGACTTTGACATATGTTCTCATAATATACAGTTAGTCAGAAACTGTGTAAAAAAAGAATGATGATCTGCACGTATATGTTTAAATAAATTAACTGGCACAAATTTTACATGTGTATCTTCACATCTTTATAGAGAGATTGAAGATTGATGCTGATAATCTTATCAGAAACATCTGCATGGAAATAACTGTTTATAATCCAGAGAAATGTTGCTGTGTCAATAATTCAAATTTGTCAATTACTAAGAGATACGGAGCTGGTTGTTTCATATGGCTTGCATATTCCTTGTCCCTCTTCTGACTTATTTCAGTTTCTTGAACTACACTTTCATGCTAACTCGAGGTTAAATATTTATTGTTCGGTGTACTCTGCCATGGACATGGATCTCTGTTTTGTGATGGCTTTGCTGGCATGACGCTTCAGCTCGGCAATCTAATTCAGGTTCGTATAATGGTAACTTATTATATACTAGATTAAACACCTGTCTGTTGGTTTTTGTTGATGTCAAGGCAATGAAGCAATGGACAAGGAGTGATCTAGTAGGTCATGCTAGCAACTGTTTGGCTGTAAATAGTTTGCATGAACTCGCTCTAGAACTGTTGTTCTAGGATGGATTGTGTAATGATCAACACTTCAACCTCTATTTTTAAATATACAGCTTCATCATGATTTTTTTTACTGTAATATTGAGTACAAATTTTACTGTAATATATGACGTGATCTAGAAGCCGAGTCCAAACTTAGTGAATGTAGAGCAGTGCAGTAGTGGTGGCTAGACCTGGCAAATGGGTCAAACGGGTAGGGTTTGGGTCGGGTCGATATGGGTCGGGTCATCTCGGGTTTGCTCAATCTTTCGGGTCGGGTCGGGTCGGGTCGCTTTCGGGATTGGGTCAGTTTTGGGTTTGGGTCACTTCGGGTCTGGGCCATTTCGGGTCTGGGTCATTTTAGGTCGGGTTATTTTAGATTCATATCCGATTTATTTAGGCCATTTTCACGTCAAAATGATCAAGTTAGTTTTCGAGTCAAGCCCGTGTCGAGGCAAACTGGCACGGGCCGACTTGGACCAAGCCGAGCTTGAGCTGCACGTGGGCCGTCTCGTCTCATTATCACCCCTAATCACAATAAATTGGGTCATTTAGGATCATTTCAAATCGGGTCGTGTGTAGGTCGGTGGTTTCGGGTCGGGTCTCTTTCGGGTCAGTCAAGGTTCGGGTCGGGTCTGGGTCGGGTCGGGTCATTTCGGGTTTCGGGTCATCCTCGGGTCAGGCAATTCCGGATCGCTTTCGGGTCTCGGGTCAGCCTTATCGGGTCGGGTTATTCGGGGCGGGTCAGTTTTGCCAGGTCTAGTGGTGGCCATTGGCCAACACTGTGAATGACCAAAAAAAAAGGCTTGGTTTGAATTTGTTGGGGATTTGTAGATATTTTCTCGTGCAAAATAAATTGGAGCCCGAAAAACCTAATCTGATTTGATAAACTGATTGCACACCTGATGAGTAATCTTATTAGTACCCGAAACATGGTTCTACTCGAATTGAATCAAATTTAAACCAATTCAATATACTCTCTCCGTTCCGGTCATTTGTTGTCCTTTCTATATTAGGATGGTTTTCATTGAGTAATTTGAACCCCTAATGAGACTATTGTCCACTTGTCATCACTAAGTATAACCACAAATAGTCTCCTACTCTTTCCTTGTATTTGTGTCAAAATAAAAGGATAATAAATGACCGGGCAAAGGGAGTAATTGATTAATACTCAATCTAGTCGAACAGTATAGGGGATGTTTGGTTCAACGATTCTAGGTATATGGTATGTGTTCGGAATGAGCTCAGCATATACACCGTGTTTGTATTATGATACACATACCTAAGGCTCAAATCCATGAGGTATGAGTTTGAAAGTGGGTATGTGAATGAATACTTGATACCCTAGGTATCAAATTAAAGGAGAGAATTGGAAAAAAAGATTCGTAAAAAAAAAACTCTTTTCCTCACAAAAATATAAATGTCCGTATAATTAATTTTTCTTTAAGACCTTTTTTCATGTATACAAGCAGTGATTTTCCTTTGAATTCTTTCAATACATTTAAGAATAAAACTATTAGAATATTAAAAAAGAGAATTTAAAAAAAAACCTATATACTAGTTTTAACTAATTAATATATGAAACTTTATACATACTTATATATAGTATACAAGTCAATAAAGTAGACATACAAGTGATACAACAATATTTAATTTTTCATTCCTAAATCGAACCAAAAAAAAGGTATCGGAAATCAAGTTCCAAATCACCCCGATTTGATTCCTGATTCCATACCGATACCTTCGTGCGAACGAAAAGGCCCCTCAGTATTAACTCTCTCCAGGGCAAATGTAACATTTTCCTTATTTAGTCCATCCAAATCAAAGTACCCGTTCTTTTTTGAGTTAAAAAATTTGACAAAAAAATCCTTCCCCCTTTATTGACACTACACAAATTCTCATTGAAAACGGGTCGGATCTCCTCACACAGGGAGACAAGTTTTGCGAAATCGAATAATTAGAAACATGTAATTTTGTAAAAATAAAATAAAAAAAGTCAGTGTTTATTTTGTAATATGGTCCTACACAGATAGATAGATATATTATGATACTAGATTTCATGCCCGTGCGATGCACGGGTCTACATTAATGTCATTTTCATAATTTTTCTATAACAATTAAGTTGTAAAAAAAAACTTTAGAAATTTTAAGACTATAATAAAATATACTCCGTAATTTTTAAAAAAATAATATTAATATGTTGATTTAACTTCTATTTTAAACATATTTTACCCACCTTGCCACGAATCAAGTTATATTTGATCTATATGACTCGAAAAATGAACCAAGGTACCTAAGAATTAAGCTCTCTAAGACAATGCTTAAGAGAATCAAAAGATTTTGGGTTGATCTCCCTGTCTTATGGTAATTGTCCGATATGGGGCAATTCTACTATTTAGAGGTATTAGTATCTTCACCACACTTACATTATTATTCAAGGTGAGATATATAATACACTAAGAATTACACCAAGTATGTGCAAATAATATGAAATTTTATACTATAATGATAATATTTTTTTTTTTACTACGAATCTTATAATTAGATTATTTTCATAATTAATACAAAATTTTAAGAGCTCCCTAAAACAATATTTGAGAGACTTAAACGATTTTGGATTGATATCTAAGTCCAAGGACGACTCTTATGTATAATCGCATGATCACTCCACCTTATGATATTTCTCCGATGTGGGAGAATTCCTCTATTTATACATAATATATTCACCACACTTACATTATTTTTCAATGTGGGACAAATAACATATTTAGTTGTACACCATTAAAATTATTATTTATGATACTTTCTTAAATTTTTATTTATGATATTTTCCTAAATTAATTTTGATGATGTAAATTTCATTAAGGCGGGGATATTAATAAAAACTTTTAAGAGTTCTGTAAGATAATACTTAAGAGATTCAAAAGATTTTGAATGAATATCTAACTTTGAAAGATGACTCATTTTCACAATATTTTTTTTGTGAAATGAAATGTAAAAGGTTTTATATAAAAATTATAAACATCACTTTAATATAATATAGGAAATGTATATTGACATAAATAAAAGATTATTCACTTTATTTTTTTATGATACCTTCCTAAATTCATTTTTGATAATGTATGTTTCACTAATGTGGATACAAACTTTTAAGAGCTCTCTAAGACAATTTCTAAGAGACTCAAAAGATTTGGGTTGAAATCTAAATTCTAATGAAGACTCCTATTTATAATTATAGGATCAACCCACCTTATGATAATTTTACGATGTGAGACAATTATACTATTTATACGTAGCATATTTACCATACTTGTATTATATTTCAATGTGGGACAAATAACTTATTAAGTAGTACACCATCAAAATTATTACTTATATAATACTTTCCTAAATTTCCTAAATTAAGTTTGATGGTTTAAATTTCATTATTGTGGAGATAAAATACAAACTTTTAAGAGTTCATTAAGACAATACTTAATAGACTAAAATGACTCCAATTTATAATCATATTTTTGTTCACTCCACCTCATGATAATTTCCGATATAGGATAATTTTACAATTTACACTTAGTATATATATTTACCACAAATATATTATTTTTCAATGTGGGACTAATAACACATTAAGTAGTTTATCATCAAAATTATTATTCATGATACTTTTCTAAATTAATTTTAATAATGTAAATTTCACTATTGTGACGATTATAATACAAATTTTTAGAACTCTTCAACACAATAGTTAAGAGACTTAAAGAAATTGTGGGTTTATACCTTAGTTCAAGGATGACTACTATAATCATAGAATCACCATATGTTATAGTAATTTTTTGATGTGAGACAATTTACTGTTTATATGTAATATATTCACCATACATATATAATTCTTCAATGTGAGACTAATAAAAAATTAAGAAATACACCATCTTTTTCTATATTAGAATAATAATAAAATATTTTAAAGGTCACTTATTATATTTTAAAAGTCTTTTATTAATAATATAAAAAAGTTGATCATATTTATGATCACTCCACCTTATGATAATTTTTCAATGTGGGACAAATTTACTATTTATACATAGTATATATTCACCGGTCACTATACCTACATTGTTTTTCAAATAACACATTAAAAAAAATTATCATCAAAATTATTATTTATTTTTCTAAATTAATTTTTAATGATGTAAATTTAACTATAGTTTAGACTATAATACAAACTTTTAAAAGCTCTTTAAGACAATATGTAAGAGGCTCAAAAGATTTTGGGTTAAAACTTTATTTCCAAATATGATTCCTATTTGTAATCAGAAGATCACCCACCTTATGATAATTTTCTATGTGGGATAATTCTACTATTTATAAGTAATATATTCATCATACCTACATTATTTTTCAATGTGGGACAAATAATATACTAAAAATTACACCAAGTATGTGCAAATAAATAGTATGATTTTTTATACTTTCGAGGTTTTTTTTTTACCACAAATGTAACTATATTATCTTCATAATTTTTGTTATGATACTTAAATTTTTTTTAATAATACTTTTCTAAATTAATTTTTGATGATGTAAATTTAACAATTGTGGATATAATAATACAGAAACTTTTAAGATCTCTAAGACAATACTTAAGAGACTTAAAGGATTTCACTTTGATATATAAGATCAAATGATGATTCCTATATATAATTATAGGAGATTTTACTTTGATATATAAAGTCTTCCTATATATAATTATATGATCACCCACCTTATGTTAATTTTACAATGTGGGACAATTTTACTATTTATACATAGTATATTTATCACATCTACAAACTTTTAAGAGATCTCTAAGACAATTTTTAAGAGATTAAAAAAAATTTGGGTTAATACCTAAGGTTTAAGGACGGCACCTATTTATAATCATAGGATTAGCCACTTTATGTTATTTTTTCGATATGGGATAATTCTAGAATTTATCACATCTACATTATTTTTCAAAGTGAGACATTGAAAAATAATATATTAAGTAGTACACCATCTTTTTCTTTAAAATACATATTTCTATTATTTTTATTTTATATAATAATTAAAATATTATCCACTTAATTTTTTATATCCAAAGTATTATTTATGAAACTTTCCTAAACTAATTTTTTATGATGTAAATTTCACTATTTTAAAGATAATAATACAAACTTGTAAGAGATCTCTAAGACAATACTTAAGAGACTCAAAAGATTTTGGGTGGATACATAAGTTACAATTATGACGCCTATTTATAATCATAGAATCACCATATCGTAAGGTAAATTTTCAATGTGGGATAATTCTACTTTTTATATGTAGTATATTCACCACACCTACGTTATTTTTCAATATGGGACAAATAACATACTAAGTACTACATCATATTTTTCTATAAATAAATTATTTCTTGAATACTACTAAACCATTATACTAATAGTAGAATAATAAAAAATATTTTAAAAGTCATTTATTTAATTTTCATATACTTAGGTTATAGTTATATGATCTTATAAATGATATGCTAGTAAAAAATACAAAATTTATACTCTAATGAAAGCATTTTTCGTAAAGAATCCAAATATATAAGTTTCGAAATGTTTTGCGTTATATTTTTTTTGTCAGATTGATAATCAATTTTTTCTTACATAAATAATAGTTGTGATATTAAAAATATTACATAGTATCTTTTTCGTAATCTTGAAAGATCTCAAAATATACTTTCCAAAAATTAAAAAAGATGATGTTGACCAATAGAATTGCTCGAAAAAAGCCTCTTTTATATATATATATATATTGATTATATTCAGCCCACTTACATTACTTTTCAATGTGAGACAAATAACAAATTTGGTAGTTACCATTAAACTTATTATATATGATCTTTTCCTGAATTAATTTTGATGATGTAAATTTCATTAAGGTAGAAATAATAATACAAACTTTTAAAATCTCTGAAAGATAATAGTTGAAAGATTCAAAAGATTTTGGGTGAATATCTAAGTTGAAAGATGACTCATTTTCACTATAGTTTTTGTGAATTGAATGTAAAAACTTTTATATACAAATTATAAACATCACTTGAATATAATATAGGAAATGTATATTGAGATAAATAAAATATTTTTCACTTTATTTTTTAATGATATTTTCTTAAATTAATTTTTGATGATGTAAGTTTCACTAATGTGGATACAAATTTTTAACAGCTCTGTAAGATAGTATTTAAGAGACTCAAAAGATTATGGGTTGATATCTAAGTTCCAAGGATGAATCTTATTTATAATTATAGGATCACCCTAACTTATCATATTTTTTCTGATATAGGACAATATACTATTTATACGTAATATATTTACCACACTTGTATTATATTTCAATGTGGGACAAATAACTTGTTAAGTAGTACACTATCAATATTATTACATATATAGGATATTTTCCTAAATTTTCTAAATTAAGTTTGATTATGTAAATTTTACTATTGTTTTAATAATACAAAATTTTAAAGGTTCATTAAACCAATACTTAAGAGACTAAATCACTCCTATTTATAATCTTGATTAGTATATATATTTTCTAAAAATACATTATTTTTCAATGTGAGACTAATAACACATTAAGTAGTTTATCATCTAAATTATTATTTATGATAATTTTCTAAATTAATTTTTAATAATGTAAATTTAACTATTGTGACTATTATAATTCCATTTTGTTAAGAGCTCTCCAAAACAATAATAAGAGACTTAAAAAATTGTAGGTTTATACCTAAATTCAAGTATGACTCATATTTATAATCATAGGATCACCCTATGTTATAATAATTTTTCAATGTGGGACAATTTCCAATTTATAAGTAATATATTCACCACATATACATTATTCTTCAATGTGGGATTAATAACAAACTAAGTATTACACCATCTTTTTTCATATAATATTTATTTTTAACTGTTACTAAACTGTTATATTAATATTAGAATAATAAAAATATATTTTAAATGTCATTTATTAAATTTTTCAAGTCATTTATTAACATAACAATATAAAAAAGTAGTTTAAAAGCTCGTGCGATGATCATATTTATGATCACTCCACTTTATGATAATTTTTTAATGTGGTACAAATTTTGATATTTATACGTAGTATAAATTCACAAGTCACGATACCTACATTATTTTTTTCAATGTGGAACAAATAACACATTAAATAGTTTACCATCAAAATTATTATTTATGATACTTTTCTAAATTAATTTTTAATGATGTAAATTTCACTATAGTGAAAATTATAATACAAATTTTAAGAGTATTGTAAGACAATATGTAAGAGGCTCAAAAAATTTTGGGTTGAAACTTTAGTTCCAAATATGATTCCTATTTGTAATCATAAGATCACCCACCTTATGATGATTTTCTGATGTGAGATAATTCTACTATGTATAGGTAATATATTCACCACAACTACATTATTTTTCAATGTATGACAAATAATATACTAAAAATTACACCAAATATGCTCAAATAATATGAGTTTCAATACTTTTCAGGGTTTTTTTCCACCACGAGTCTAATTAATATTATCTTCATATTTTTTTTTTACAATACTTCAATTTTTTTTAATAATACCTTTTAAAATTAATTTTTGATGATGTAAATTTAACAATTGTGAAGATAATAATAGACAAACTTTTAAGAGATCTCTAAGACAATACTTAAGAGATTTAAAAGATTTTAGTTTGTTATATAAGGTCCAAGAATGATTCCTGTATTTAATCATATGATCACTCACCTTATGTTAATTTTATGATGTGGGACAATTTTACTATTTATACATAGTATATTCATCACATCTACAAACATTTAAGAGATCTCTAAGAGATTCAAAAATTTTGGTTGATACATAAGGTTTAAGGATAACTCCTATTTATAATCATAGCATTACCCACTTTATTATTTTTCCAATGTGGGAAAATTCTATTATTTATATGTAATATTTTTAGCACATCTACATTATTTTCCAATGTGGGACAAATAATAGTTATGAATTTAACTTTTATTTAAAGAGTTCTAAAAAGTTGAAAAGTTGATAATATTATTAGGAGAATAATTAATTTAAAAAATATAATCAAAATTTAAGAGTTTAACCATAACTTGGAAAGTATATGTATGAATATGATGTTGAAAAGTTGATAATATTAAAATTCAATCTTTATATAATAATATATTTTATTTAATATTTAATTAGCCTAATAAAATTATGTGTGAGGTAGTTTTATCAATAAAAAATAAAATAGTGTTTTGAAATAGTTGGAGACTCTCTCGTTGCCTGAAAAAAGCCTCTTTTATATATATATACTAGATTTCTTGCCCGTGCGATGCACGGGGCTACGTTAATGTGATTATAACAATTACTTATAAAAATAAATTGTTGAAGTTTGACCTTTTAACTTATCACGCAATAACTTTTAAATACGTATGAAGTATGACCTTTAATTTATTAACTTTTAACAATATAATATTGACGTGAATTAAATTTTCATTTAAACAATATAATATATAAATTTTTATATGTTTTTGTCATTTCATTATTGTCGATTGATTTTCGGTTTATATATATAGTATATATCAGATTAGATACACAAACACATTTTAAGTTTGACACCAATAATGTCATCTTAAATGAAAAATTGTGATATGCATTAATTTGAATTTTAATTTGGTAAGTCAATATGTTCGATATTGTTATACTCCGTATATGCGTAAGAGATCCGTAACGTTTCGTTTCAAACTAAGCTAAAGCCTTGTCATTTGTATTAAGAGAAGACTGAGACTTTGCAGCATTCAACCTTTGTGATTTATGCCATACCATACGCCATGATGATATCTCACATAGTAATTGTGATTGGAAGGCTGGGAAGGTCGTGTATCAGTTGGTCTTGCTTCAGACGGACCATTTTAGTCTGAAGCAATAAGACGAGATTTTATAACCACTTTACAGTTAGATGTAACCACTATTGAAAACAAGTTGATATAAGCTGTGGTTACATTTTATCAAAAAGTGGCAACATAATCCCGTCTTATTTTTCAGATGGAATTAGTCCGTCTGAAATAAGAATTTGTGGTCGTGTATATATACACTACCAAAAGCAAATTATTTCCAAATTCCAAATTCTAATCATAATCAACTTCTGTATCTTCACAAATTCTCATTGAAGACGGATCGACCTGTCTTAAGTTTCAGACGGGTCAAATCCACCTTACAAAGGATAAATAGGGTGCAAGTGGATGGCAAAGGACTCAATATTTATTTTAGTTTTTATGAAACCCATACAAATATACCATTTACAAATAAGAATCTATGATCAACCATACTCCATATATGTCAAAATTGGCAACAATACATCTTCTATTCTCTTACTGCGATGTTGGACGATGTTAAGTACTCATAATAAGAGGTTTATCAGAACACAAATTATTATTTCAGACGGACTAATTCCGTCTGAAAAATAAGACGGGATTATGTTGCCACTTTTTGATAAAATGTAACCACAGCTTATATCAACTTGTTTTCAATAGTGGTTACATGTAACTGTAAAGTGGTTACAAAATTCCGTCTTATTGCTTCAGACCAAAATGGTCCGTCTGAAGCAAGACCAACTGAAGAACACAAATATATGGAGTACTACTTCTCTTATAGTAATAGCAAAGGGTAACTTATTACGTACTTCTCTCATAGAGTCATAGTGATAGCAAAGGGTCTTGATTAAGAATACTACCCAATTAGGTTTAATTATAATAAGAATATCGATCTTAAACATCTATTAAAACTATATTTATGTATTTAAAAACTCAAATACAGTTTATAGATGTTGATTTGGGTATTGATTAGTCAAGATATTTAAGGTTATTAGTTGTTCAAGGGAAACTTATGAACTTTTCTTATATATAGTATAATAAAGAAAGAAAACTATATCCTTTAGAAAAACACTTAGTAGAATGAGAAATTGGAAGACTTTCGGGTAATGCTAAATTGCTAATGTTACCCGGGCCTCCAATTAGAATAAACACTCTTTCCATTAAAAAACGGATAAATTTAGATCACATACAACACTTTTGCTCTCACAATTACAAAGTTATAGCTAGGCAATACAAAGTACGGAGTAGTAAACAACCATGACAATCATTTATACAAAATTGAATAATTCCACGCTTTATATCTCAAAAAGTTTGCAAAAAAAAAACAGATTAGTTCTCAAACCGAAAACTATTATTGTTAGTAATAATACCAAAAATATAAGAAACTTGCACAATAACCTTTTTCTTAACTAATAATCACGGAGTCATACTGATCTGAAGTTCCCTTGTTTCCAAGTCTACTGTTCTTTGTGTACGTGCAAGTACAATCATGAGTTTTGTTGTTGTGCATACATATAGTATCTACAAAACAAAATCATGTGGTACAAAATTAGAGACCAAAAACTTAATAAGAGAAAGAAAAACAAACATGCAGATTGTAGACTATTAGTTACGGTGCATTAGATTGCTAAATTACTCATTTCAATAAACTAAATAAATAAAAAAATACTCCAAATAAACAATATAAAAAAAAATCCAAAAAATTAAATTTTAAATATGTATATCGAGAGAATAAAGGTTAAGCTATATATAAGAAAGTCTTGGCTTTAAACATCAAATTTTAGCTAATCAGATGATAAGTAGCTTTTATATCTTTGAAGACTATTTTTATTCTTTATGTATCATAATCAAGTTAATAATGCTATCTCCTTTATCTTATTAAAGGTAGTTTGATAGAGTTGGAGTCTCTATGGCTCATAAGTGTCTCGAAAAAAACGCAAATCAATCTTTATATTATCATATAAATAATTATTTTTACTTTAATATTTATCTTCTTTATTTATTTTATTATGAGGTAGTATACGAAAGTTGGAGACTCTGTAATCGCTCGAAAAAAGCTTCCTTTAATAATATAGATAGATTGATTGATATTGATTGATTGTTTATCACAGGAACAAAAACACGTGAATCATGAAATTTCTAAATTAATGGATTACGGCAAATTCTTGTTTCAGACGGACCATTTCTGACTGACCAGTAAGACGGGGTTTTATGATCATTTTATATTCAAATGTAACCAAAATGGTTCAGCTAGTGTTACAGCTTAGGTTAACTTGTTTTCCAAAAGTGGTCACATTTGGTTGTAAACTGGTATCAAAACCCATCTTATTGTTTCACACCAAAATTGTTTCACACCAAAATAGTTCATCTAAAGGAAAATCATGAATTATTTGATATTTCCTCCAATTATTGAAATTAAAATATACATCTCAAAAAAATTCTCCTGTTCTCCGAAGAACCGTCCTCTCGGAGTACACAAGGATTTTTGACCTCTCAATACAAGAACGTGTGAATGCAACTGAAGTAGGAAGTGCTCCGTATCTGAGCAGTGGACCAGCTATGATTTAAATATTAATGAGTGAAAATCACCAACAACTAGTATCCATTATTATTCAACAAATTCAGTATTTAAATTTACCCAAATTATCAGTTTCTAACAACTAACAACTAACAACCACCAATAATTAATTGATGAATCTCTAGGCTCAAATGATACTAATCGCTTCGACAGAATAAAGATCAATTTTCAAATAACTGTTTAGACATAAGATACATCAATGCTTGATTTTTCGGTTCAGCAATTCTTGTAACGGTCATAAGTTTGTGATCTCTCACAACCCTCTTTCCTATTTGCTTCCCACTTGCTGTTATTTTAATCGGATGTAGGAGGTCTGTGCCCGTCACAAATGAGAATTTGTAATTTTTGTTTATGGGATTTTGATTTTTCTCTTCTCAATTCTTATTTCTTTTATTTTGATCACCATTTGCCAAAGAACTATTATATCGATTCCAAAATTCAGCTTGTGTAGGTCAATTTATGCATTATTCACGGTTCAAACACGCGTGAATAGGTGAATTAACATATTATATTACGGAGAAGTAAGAGTCTCGTATATTTATATACGAAGTATTGATCGATCCAAATAATACTATTGATTTCAGTACTATTTAGGACGATGTATACTCCGTATATAAAAAGAAGCCGATTGGACTTATGACGCAATAGTAAGTGGCTAGGCACAGTGGTGGAGCGAGGGAGAGGATAGTAGAGGCGCTGCCCATACCGGCATATGAAAATTCTAAAAAATTTAGTTTAAATTTTCATTTTTTGAGGTACATTATACTATTATAGTATTATTCTATTACTCGTTCGCTCTTATTGAAATTTTTTGCCACCGCTAACTTCAAATCGAATCACCGGCTAGGCATTTAACGAAATAGCTAATTCAGGTTAAGGTAATTAAGATTATTAATTGGAACCAAATTTCATTGATCAATTGGTATTAAGATGTGAATTTGTGTTTGACTTGTTTGACCTAAGACCTTTAACAAGTTGTCCATTGACTAGACGATCTTTAACCGAGTACTTTGTAGCGTTGGGTAGTACACCCATTTTGTGGAAAGTTAAAGAAACAAGGAACGATCGCGAGATCATCAGGAAAGGCTGAATATCGAGTGATGGCAACATTAACTAGCGAATTAATTTGGTTAAAGACTTTCCTCAACTCGCTTGGTATAGATCATATACATCATATGCGTGTCTTTTGTGACAACTAGGCTGCGTTACCATGCATGATTTAAAATGGTATAAGTATCCATGGCTATAGACCTGGGTATGGGTATGATAAATAACCATAACCAGGCCTTATTCGCAACGGTTAGAGATTAACACGGTTTGCTTTCAACAGCTCGAAGACAAGAAAACAAGCACAAATCACAGTATAAGAACAAAAGCTCTCCTGAACACATCCTAAAGGTTCATGACATTTCATTACTCCCAGTGAGAAGCAAAAGCAAGGAATTCTTGATTAGACTCAAGAATCTGCATCTCTTTATCCTCTAAGTAAATCCATGCTGCAGTTCCGCTTGTACTATTAGGATCATTATAATCCGTCAATGAAATGAAATTCCTACGCGCTGGAATTATCTCCCCATCAGTGATAGGAAAAACAATCCAATTCGGCTTACCAAACCCAAAATCTGCCTCACTCAACCCGTTTCTACACCAGCTTGAAACCAAGTAGGTGCCTTTCCTGTACCCTGCTAAATAACCCCCTAACTTTCCTCGGTGAGCGAGTACAGCCTCGGCCCCACTAGTTATAAACTCATTCACTGTCTCATCCTTCACCTTCAGAATTGCATCATGGATTTCTGCAACTAGTTCAGGAAGGCGTACACCCGTCTTACCAATTGCAATCGGGTTAGCCACAAGGTTACCTATTGAATTTTTCAGACAGGGGAGGGCCAACCCTTTTCCTTATGTCAGCAGCAAAGAGAAGCACAGGAAGCTCAGTACGGTTAGCATCGGCTGTCTCTGCTGACTCGGCAGCTAAGCATTGTTCCCAGATGAGCCCGAGTACAGACTCAAACCTCGATGGGTTTGGGACGTGTTCGCTGGCAGCCATGGCCTTTAGTTTGGTCAATGCCGCATCACTGAAAATGAACCCTTTTCCGACTATCTTCAAACTGTCATCAGTAGGGATATAATACTTATAGTCAGGGTTTACAGGCTCCTCCTTTTCTTGTTGTTCGGGATGAAAAGGAGGGAATACAGTGACAGTCGAGTTGAAGTCGGGTTGAATCAAGCCGCCATAGTTCTTTCTCGCCAGGGCAGACCAATGCCTGAAGAATAAACCGAATGACGTCCCATCCAAGATCTTGTGAAGCATGTAACACCCAATCACAACTCCGCCACAGCTGAAAACATTAACCTGAAACGCCAAGTGTACCAGTTCCGAAATGTGTTGCTTACCAGTACTAAGAATATCCTTAGGAGGGCAGAATTCAAACTTACTCAACAGTTCAAGTTTCTGAGGTGAGCTAAGAACAGCTGAAAGAGAGCAATTCACATGCGCCTCAATAAAGAGGACCCCTTCATCGTTGCAAATGATTGTTGAGTCGTCTTTGCATCGACCTGCAAGAGGGTAGAAATGGCTAAGTGTCTCAGAAAGGGCTAGCTTTAAACGAGTCATATCAAGAGGTTGTGTTTGAGTAATGGGATTGTAGAATACAAGAGATGAGACATGAAGGGGAGCTGACATTTGATCCATCATGGAAAGATTGAAGGTTCTGAGATGAGACGGTGTCGGATTGGATGGTTTCACAGTTTCTCTAGATATGATCTTCACTTCTGGTTCTAACAAGGATGTCTCCATTTTTTTACCTAGAAATTCTTACTTGCTGAATTGCACAGGAGAAAAAATATTAACTTCCTTGCTTATAACATGTGTTGTTTGTTGTGTGAATGAGAACATGTCAAAAATGACATCTTTGACTCGGTAAACTTGCAGCTTCATGTATCTTCTTCAACTACTCAAGTCTTTGTGTAGTCTCATACAACTTTAATAAAGAAACCAACTCTTCTACTCTCCAATATACTCCGTAATACATTCGTGATGTCACGTTCTTCCCGTTTGACTATTTTACGTCAAAGTCCGAAAACCTTGACCGTAAATATAAAGACAAACATAAATAAAACATTGTGATACAAAGAAATTACATTGTCATCTTCGAAACAGCAAAAAGTCAAACAGAAAGATCACGTAGTTACGGGAATTATACTAATTTGAATCATGTGCTAGTTAGTTTTAGGTTGGTGGCCTATATATCCAACAACCCAATATACCTACTCCAAATTAAACCTAATCGAATAATCTGATCCCTTAATTTTTCAAATAATTGTTGCACCGGACTTTGATTTTGCCTACGCAGTTTTCATTTCTTTCATTTCGTCTATTATCTCGGTTATTGGTATTGCATTATCCACCCTTCAAACTCGCAAGAGTAGATGTATTAGCCTACCGTATTAAACTATTGATTGAGCTTGAAGACGAGCTAAAGATCATCAAACGTAAACCCAAAAAGATGTACTCGAATTTGGATCAAGAACAACTCCGATTCAATAAGTTTTATTAAATCTAGGGCAATACCCCGTGAAAGACACAAAACATACGCGTACTAATCATTTATTGACCTTTTTTTTTTTTTTATAATATTGAACAATACTCGAAAAGTTTATTACAAAACTCAGAAAGTACACAATCACATATATTAAACATGAAAATCCTACTAAACCATTAAATAGGAAAATACATAAGATCACAAATACAAATCCCGAATAATACAATTGTACTACCCTTGCGCCTCATTCGGAAACCTTAGAACAAGCCGAAATCCCAGACTGAGAATAACTCTCCTCCCATTTCCTGCCATCAAAGCACACAATCTCAACATGGGAAATACTCCCAGGATCAACACAGGCCAAAGTAACAGCAACACCATCAGGGTTAGACCTAGGTGTGTAAAAAGAGGTGACCCCACATATATTACAAAAGGTATGTTTAGCAGTGTGGGTCCCAAATGTATAGGTGGTAATATTTGACTGACCAGTTAAAAGGGTAAAATTTTTAACTGGGACTATGAAATGTGTGTTGCCTCTCATTGAACAGTTAGTACAGTTGCATTTCCAGACTGTTAGGGATTTGGGTGCGGTTACTTGAAATGTTATGGTTCGACAGTGGCACCCTCCTTTATGGGTTACGGGTTCGGAGTCGGGATGCGGGTCCATGTGGGTTTGGTGATGGTTTGGGACGTTGGTCTTATGTTGGAAACGATTTGATATATGGAGGTTGATTGAATGAATGAGTGACTTGTGAAACTTTGATGTTTGGTTTGTTAGTTTTAATTGATTATATTGTGTGTAACACACTAACATCACCACCTAATATGATAAGGTGGCTTGTGAGTAGTTGTGAGTAATTGTGAGTTGTAAATTGACCTCGCAAAGTGACCGAAATAATTCGATAGATCTAAAATGATCTGAAATGACCCAAAGCGATCCCGAATGACCTGCCGATCTAGAGTACCCGAACCAAAATTGACTATTTGACTCTACCCATAAATAACCCAATGAATGACGTACCCGAACTTGATTTGAATATCCCATTTACCAGGCCGCAGTTAGAGTAGGCGATGGGCCGTGTCGTGCCGGCCCGCGCCCCGACCCGTCGTGCCAGCCCCAAATTTTGGCCCGGTCCAGGCACGGTCCGTCGGTCCACTGGGCCGTGTCGTGCCGGCCCGACCACCTCTATCTGCTGCCGCAGCCCGGCCATTGGCCCGGGAAAATCGGGCCCGTGCCGTGCCTGGCCCGTGGGCTCGGTCGTGCCTGACCCGGACCGGCCCATGTAATTTTTTTTTAAAAGTTGATTTTTTAAATAAATAATTATGAATAATAAATATTAATAATGATTTTAATATACGGAGTATAATTTATTAGTTACATAACTAGTAATGTGCATTCAACTAAATATTAATGTACTTAATTATAAATTTAAATGAAACAATCGTTAAAAATAAGTACTCAAATTTTTATTATAAAACGATGAAATAAGATTAGTCTTTAAAAAAACATCTAATGTTACATAGAAATAAGATTTTAACCGGAATGTTGTTGAATATAAGTACCTCGTGTCGTGCCACCGTGCCTGGTTCGGGCCGTGCCACCCCGTGCTCGGGCCGCGGGAAATTTGTATTTTCCTGCGCCGTGGCCCGCATAACTGTCCGTAGTGCCGTACTCGGGCCGGCCCACAGTTTTCCCCGGACTCGTATCGTGCCGAGCCGGACTCGTGTCGGACCCGTGCAGCCCGCCGTGTCGGGCGTCCGCCAGCCAACTCTAGCCGCAGTACACCGATTATTTAGCGAAATGAGGTTTAAAGAAGTACGCTAATTTGTATGCAAGCGGGGTCTCTACTGATAGATGAACCATCTCAACCAAAACTTTAAGGTTATGGTTGAGGCCCATATATTATAGTTATATTCTATTATGCCCCCTCACTCGAATGTCCATCGGGCTTGAAGAGTGGATGGTTAGTGTACAGGCAGTCAGGCACCCCATATCATGTGCGGGTTTTTTTTTCCACTTGGTGAGGTTGTGAGATTTTTGGGGCTGCCAGGGTTTGAACACGTGACCTTCGGTCACTCTGGCTCTGATACCATGATAGATGAACCATCTCAACCAAAACCTTAAGCTTATGGTTGAGACCCATATATTATAGTTATATTCTATTATCTACCACATTTTGTGTCCCATTATCCCCCTTGCGACACATCATTAGTCAAGTATAAATAACTATCATTTGTATTATGTTTGATGATCTATCGTAAAATAAAGGTAATGAGACATGAGATGAGACACACAAGTGAGACGGTCACAGATGATCTCAACTCAATTTGTATGGTGCGTTCTAAGAAGTGAAGCTCCTTAGCGTGTTTCAATTGTACAAGTATGTACATGATCAAATAGGATTCTCTCCATTTTGTAAAAGAATTGAAGGTCCATATTAAATGTAAGGGGGTAAGTTTCACAATCGGACAAAGTAAAGGGGCTTGATTACCACTTTTACAATTTCCAACATTTATTACACAAATACAAATTGTCGTAGATCAGTGTCATACAAATTGTCATAGATAAGTGTCTAAGTATCTAACCCGAATACATTTACTCAGTGTGTGTTTGCTATATCACGCCAATTTCAAGTAATTGAGCTCGTCGAGGCATTACGCTAATTATTTCCAAACATCGAGAGGAACCAATACTTCATAATGAACAAGAATTTTTCTTTTTGGTGAAGACATACTGAACAAGAATGAAAGCATGATCCTAACAAAAACCCGAGTTTACGAAAAAGACTCCTCATTTTGACCATCAAAGCACTTAAACTCAACATGGGCAATAGTCCCAGGATCAACACAAGCCAAAGTAACAGCAACCCCATCTATGTTTAACCTTGGGGTAAAAAAAGAGGTAATTCCACACACATTACAGAAGGTGTGCTTAGCAATGTGAGTCCCAAAAGTGTAAGTGGTAATGTTTGATTGGCCAGTTAAAAGATTAAAGTTTTTAACAGGGACTATGAAGTGTGTGTTTCCTCTCATTGAGCAGTTGGAACAGTTGCATTTCCAAGCTGTTACGGACTTGGGTGCGGTTAGTTGGAAGGTTATGGCGCGACAATGGCACCCTCCTGTGTGGGTTACTAGCCCTGGATCTTGATGTGGGTTCATGTGGTTTGGTGAGGTTGATTGAATATGATGATGAATTTGATTGGTAAATGTTAGGAGACAGGGGCTATTTAAAATGTCATTGAGTTGCCAATTTTTGACTGTCATTCTAATTTACTACAGTATGATTTTTTAAAGTCTTGTTTGTCATGCTAGATGATTTACCATACTACCTGGTAGTTGTTATGTTAACAATACTTAACATAATGCTTACTTTGTAACTTCGTTGACCTGGCAAACGGGTCAACCGAATCGGGTCAGATCGGTCAATTTTGAGCTTAAAAGAATTTGGGTCAGGTCATTTGCTTTAGACTATTGATTGATAGAAGAGGTTGCTGTAGATTGGATTAATAATATGAAGTACGAAATATATCAATTTTCCCTGAAATCTCCCCTAAACTTTCCTTTTTAGTATTAACATGCAACCCATCTTAGAAAAACCGTTCATATAACCGAACTTTATATTATTGTACAGATTAGACAAAAAATTAGACAAAAAAACGTCCGCAGCCAATGAATGGAGCAAGGCAACTCATACATTTGTTCTACATATTAATCCTACATATTGCTCGGATATTCCACGAAAAAATGTGTCACGTGATAATCCTTTCGGAATCACCAGCAAATTTGGCCTTGTAGGTAGCTTTCTGGGTGAATTCTTGTTTAGTTGTCTTGATTATCGACTTGCAAGTTTATTATTTGGGATATGACCAGTTTAGAGAGCTCATTGATTGCATTTTGGACAGGGTATTCGTCTCCATTCCTCTGTATCGGAAAGGATGATGACACTGAGTTTAGCCTCGAGTATTCCTGAGCTGCCGTTGTTGTTTTCCTTGTTGTTAAGAGAACCTTCTCCATATCAGTTTGCGTCAATGGTCTTGGAGCCTGAATTTACAGTACAAAACCAGTCGGAAACACTGAGATTGAAAAGACCAAACACAAATCTCGCAGATTTTTTTTTGCAAATGAGCAAAAAGAAGTTGTCTGGTGAGGAAGAATGAAAGGGAAGACAAAAAAAGACAGACGAAAAAGGCAAGGAAGAAGAGAAATGGACCCGATTGACCTGACGCTAACTATTGACAGAATGATAACCCCACCCGAATTGCCCCATTAATATAGCACAATCGAAATCGGCTCAAACGCAAAATGACCCGACTTATAAGAGTCGTGACCAATGACTCGAGACGAATAAAGAGGAAGAGGGGGGGCACTGCAGAGAATAGACTTAATCTGACCCAATAATGACCGGCTAAAATATATCCGAACTGGCTGTACCTATCCAAATGACCCGTTAACCAGGTCTAAAAAGAAAAGTACGACAGACACTAAAATGGTGAATATTTCTCCAATATTAAACAGCATAGGATCCCCATTTCAACACACACATGAAAAGACAAGAGAAATAAGTGAGCTTTCAAAGAAAATTGCTTGCCTGATAAGGCTTCCCACTCTTCTCAGCATCCAGTAGCTCTCTGATTGGAAGATATGCAGCCTTTTTGCAAAAATCAACCAGATCGGAACCCGTACATCCTTCACACAAGTTGGCAAGGTAGTCATAATCGATGTTTTCCTCCACCCTTTCACCCTTCAACGTAAGTTTTAGTATTGCAGCCCTTTCCTTACTATCAGGTACTCCAATCTCAAAAGCCTGAGAAAAACGGCGAAGTATAGCCTCATCAAGTTCTGATGGACGATTTGTAGCAGCGAGAACCATTACTCTGGCATTCTCTACACGGAAGAAAAATCGCATCATTATATAGGGTCAGTTGAAGATGAACTTAGTTAGGTACCCCCTCCATTTTTTTTTATATCTTCCAAATTTTGTTTTCAGGAAGCGTCTTTTGACATCTTGCAAAGACATGAACATACATACTAAATGTCATATAGAGAAACTAAAAAAGAAATTGACTTACGATCAGTAGTAAAGCCATCCCACAAAGACATGAACTCTGTCTTCATGTTTGTCATAGCCTCATGATCAGAATTTCTACGCTGTCCCAAAAAGCTATCTACCTCGTCGATAAATATAATAGCAGGCTGTAATTTGTAAGCCAGGCTGAACACTGCAGCAACTGTCAAAATTTGAAGTATACGTACCCTGTGAGACTAAGAGTAGATAGAAAAAAAAACATACACCAGAACATTTTCTTTAGCATGTAAACATAAGTTTGTTATATTGTCTCTTACAGAAACAAGGACAGAAGGAATATCTTAGCTACTTTACTCTAAATCCCATGGATTACAAATTTAAACGATAAATCATGTCATTACTCATTACCATCTAGATCCAAGCAAAGTGGCAAAACGAAGAAACACAATCACAAACTTACCAAGTTTCTGAGCATCGCCAAACCACTTGCTCATCAAATTTGATATCTTCACATTAATAAAGACTGCCCCGGACTCTTTAGCAATAGCTTTTGCAAGCATTGTTTTCCCAGTTCCTGGCGGACCATACAATAAAACACCCTTCTGAGGACCAAGCAGTTTGCCATAAGAAAAAAGCTCGGGTCTTCTCAAAGGAAGGATCACCAACTCAAACAGTGCCTGCTTGATGTTATCTAAACCGCCAACAGACTCGAAATCCACTTCTATGTGGTCAGGATTTATGACATCACATGCTATTACATCCTGTAGAAAAGTTAGCATTAGAAACAATCCGTTTCATACAGTAATCAATTATAAAATGATGTCCAATTAAGGATAAAGTAGCATCTCTGATGAAAAAATTACTTTCATGTAGCTTAGTTTTAATAGACACAAGGAGCAATAACAATGCGAGAGCTCATATTTATGAAGTGCAAGGTACTGTGCGCAGGTGCACGCCTCGTGCATACAAAGGCACATTGTTTCACAAACAAATTTGTAATTTCATAACAGATTGTGCAATTATAATGCGCAGAGGGAAGAACGATAGTTCTTAGCTGAGACTGGCGCAGTTACAAAACCCGATGAACGGGGATGATAAATGCTGAATTGTCCTCTAGTACTATGATATGTAAAACGCTAAAACTTATCAAGCAAGAATTTCAGTCCAATCCTACAAGTTGTAAATTCATAATGCTACATAAAAAAGCCACAATGGACAGATGCCATTGACGAAATGACACGCTCGACGACATCATGCTTAGTCCATACTAGCTGCGATTAACCATAGGCGCAGTACAAAAAAAAGGTCAAAAAGAAGTCCAAGACTCCTACCCTCTTGGAAAAAAAGTTCTCAACAGAAACTAGGGTAATGGGTTATCTACTGACCGTGAAAAATCTGTCATACTTTGAGCACAATTTCAGAATCGCTCGTTATAACAATATAACCTATTCCATAACTACAAAGAGACAGATAAAAAGGGGCCTCATAAAATCTCCAAACTTTGCAGACATGATTCACTGTACTGCTCTTCCTACATGTAAGCATTTTGCAAGTTAATCAAACGGTTAACAAGCTTAAGACAATATACTGGAACACATTGGTTCAACACCGCTACGATAGCACAAATCCATAACACAATTTGAAAAGACTCCTACCAGACCAATCTAACTAGTCTTTGTACCCGCTAACGGTGCCCAATTTAGCCATCATCAAACCTTTAAACAATGAAGTAACCTAATTTATACTTGCGATATCAACTGCCTCAGCAAACATGTAGCATAACCAAAGATAAGTCGATAACAATACATCATCACAAACACTTGCCTAAGAACAACAACCAAAACCCTTAATAAGTTAATATAGACCTTTAACAACCCCATGATCCCAACTCAACAAAAATAACCCAGAAATTAAACAACCCGTCAAGAAAAACGATCACTAATCCCAAAAGAAACCCCCAGCAATCCCAAAAGCAACTAAATTAACCCAATAATACAACAATTACAACATTATCCCAGTGCTTCAACGGCTCACGCAAATTGCAGGCAGCCTTACCCTTGCACTAGCAACACAAAGAAGACAAAAATTGCCTCGAGAAATGCATTGAATGACTATTACTCCAATAAACTAATAACCCAATTATATTATCAAAAAAAAATTACCAGATAGCAAAAAACATTAAAAAAAAATCTAAAGAGACAAACTTTGAAACAACAAGATGAACACATTAACAACACCATAATCTCAATCATCAAAACTAGCTCAAAAATCAAACTACCCATCTAGTAAAACATTCAATTAATCACAAAAAATGTACAACAATCCCAAAAAAGCGACTAAATTAAGTAATTAACCATATAATCATATCAAAAAGGCTAACCAGATAAGCAAAAACAGTAAAACAATAAAAAAGATCAAAACTTTGAAAAAACAAGATTGAAACGAAGAGAAAACCTCATAAGGGTTAGTATGAATAAGAGGACGACCAAGACGTTTAGCAATTTCCTTTTTATGTTCAAGAGCTTTTTTGGAAGATTCACGATTAGGGTCTAAGTGTTTTAATCCTGCAAATAATACCAAACAACTTAATGCTGCACTTGCTGCATATAATACCAATTCCTGCAGGAATCTTGTGTCTGTACTTCCCATTTCTAATTCCCAATTACTCCCAATTTAATTGAATTTTCCTTAATTTGATTGTTCAGAGGATTACAAGCAGGTATGATTTTATATAATGATGTGAGGATATGAAGGGTCAATGTAAGATGTTGGTGTTCTTGGAGGAGAAGAGACTCGTCTCTTCCTGAATGTTTTGGGAATTTGGAGCTTCTTAATCTTAAACGACCCGTAATAACAGTCCGTCTTGCTTGTGACCTCTCAGCTGCCTTTCATTTGCTCTTTGTCTCACGTCATTAGCTTGTCATGAATTTTGACCGTCACAAATGAGAATTTGTGCGGTAATAATAACACTCGTTCTTGTTTAACCGTCTTAATTCAAGACCGCTCTTATATATTTATATACTCCGTACTTAAAATAAACACAAAGCGACCGTCGTATATGCAACGAAAAAATTGTGACCAGTTTGGGTAAATAGTGACCATTTTGCATGACTACAAAATGACCAAAGTGGTCACTATTTACCATAAAGTAGTTACGATTTACCATAAAGTTGTCACATTTTGTTAATTTACACAGAAAAGACGCTAGTACACTAGAATTATTGCTAAACAAAATAAAGATGAGATAAAAAGAGACTATGAAAAAAAATTGAGTTAAAATTGTTTGAAGCTAAATGATTTAAGCAAGACCAATTGTACTTAAAAATTCCCGTGAAACTTGTGAATGAGTATAAATTGAGTTGATAGCACAAAGAGTATGACCTTTAATTAACAATTTCTAAACTCAAAAGATTTACAAAAAATCTTGTTGAAGACGGTCACATGTCTTTTAATGAAGAAGAGGTAAATGTAGCTCAGTTAAGACAAAATGTTACCGCCACTATTTTCTAAGCCATAACGAGTTGTTTTTCACATGATCACATTTGCCGTGAAAATAACCAAAAAATGTCGCTGTAATATGAGTTTATGCAACAAGCATTTTATTAGAATCACATTAGAATAACATGGATGCGGTCTAGGATCAATTGGTGGTTTTGCAGGCCAGGGATGGTAACCTGATGCTGCTGAGGTGACCGCTGCGGTGGGCCTCCGGTTTCTCTTACTCGATTGATTGTTTTTGTTCTCTGGTACATTTGTCGGTATATTTGTTACTGACCCATTTGTTGTTGAAATTGTGATGATCCATTTGGGGGTGGGGAGCATATTGATTACAACCTTAAAGGTCTATGTTTGTGATGATGTGGAGATAACCGGGGTACGATGAGTTGATGACCACGTTTACTGCTACAGAGTATAGAGTACATGAGACAAGTTGATTGTACTTAGTTATGCTTGTAAGATTATGTAATAAGGATTAAAGTATGTGATACATTTATATAAGTATGTTTCGATATGTCTTATGATGTTCACTTTCTCGGGCAACCGAGATGGTAGCTCCCTTGTTTACCAAGCTAAGGAAGGTCTTGCTGAAGGCTCCTTGGGAAGTGAGGGTGTTACAAGCATCACCCATTTGGCATCTCTAAATTAATATTAAATCTCAATTATAAAAAAAAATGTAAATACTACTTATTGAAGGTTGTCGATCCATTAAAATAAATAAGTACCTAAATTTTTGGACTTAAATATCTCTTGTTAAGTTCAATTCGGTTTTTATAAGTTTAGTTTAGAAAAAATCAATTCATGTAAGTTCAGTTCAGCTCCTATAGCACATTTTCGTTTCGCCTGTTCTGGCCTTAGACAGCCTTGCATGCATGTGAGAGGTGTTCCCCCCACCCCTCGCCCATCCCCTACCTCTCCGGGGCTGACCGTTTTCTCTTTGGTCTGATATAGGTTGCTCCTGATGTTGATGATGAGTTTGCTTATTTCTAAGTACGTTGGTTTTTGAGATGATATGGTGTTCCCCCTCCCATCGTCCTCTTCCCCCACCTATCGGTTTCTGGATCAATGTACTTTGTTTTTTGATGGGCTCTTATCATCCCCATCCGTTTCATATGTGGTTGTGTTTGGTTGGTCTCGCATTGTGTTAGGTCTTGTGTTCGCCGTCAGGGGCTGTGTCTCCTTGTTGTCTCGTTGTTGTTCTGCTTATTGGCCCTTCTTGTCTGTTTGGAATTTTTTTCCTTCTCGTTGGGCTTGTTGAATTCAAGTTTGTCTCTTTTAAAGCAGGTTGTATTGGGTTAGTCTGGTTATCCAAGGATGAATCATGAATGAACTAGAGGCAAGTTTGTTTCTTTTATGTATTTCCTAATAATCTCCAATATGGGCGACTTTGCATTAGTTTGCATGTTGGTAGTAGTCACTAGTCAACCTAATAAAATAGTTACTAGAAATAATGGTGTAAGTGGGGTAATTAATTGGTGTGCGATAGATGTTGGATTCACACGTAATTTGTTTTCTCTGGGTTTGCCTCGTAGGCTTGTCGACTTATTGCCGACTTATCTCCTTGGTTTGTTAGGCTTTTGTTTGGCGGGCTCCATTACTAAGTTACAGGAGATCTTTCTCCACGGAGGCAGGTTCTTTAGCCTTGTATTCCACCTTTCATTCCTACGTCTTAGTAGTGTAAGTGCATCTGGTCCTCGTCTCTCGTTAGATGTCTCGATGGTCTGTGGGACTTATCAGCCAGATGGTTGTCGTCAGTGTTGATTCTCGAGAACAGTCTTCTGCATCTCACCAACACGTTGCATAAACTCGATACTACTAGACATGGTACCGGGCCGGGTTCGGGCCGGGCCGGGCTGACCCGGTGGCGGGCCGGGTTCACCTGGTCTGACCCGGGCCAGGCCCGTTGGGGAGGGCGGGCTGAGCCGGGCCGGGCCGGGCTCTTTGAGTGTTGACCCGGGCCTGGCCCGTGGGGTTGGGGTGGGTGGGTTTATTCCGGGCCGGGCCGGGCCGGGCCAGTTTAGTAGTTCATTTTTTTTTTTTTGAACTTAAATGTGGAGAAAAGAAAAAAAAGTAATACGATAATTGGTAGCTTACATAATTAAAATGGTTTACATTCCTCCATAATAGAATCGCCTTACATACTCATGACTTACATAATACGATAATTAAATAATTAGTAACTTACAATCTTACATAATTAAAATGGCATACATTCCTCATTTCCTTCATAATAGAAACGACGTACATATTAAATGACTACGAATTGAAATATTACATGACGTGGAGAGACAAACTATAAAATACATACTATAAAGAACACAATGTAAGAGACAAAATATAAAAGACATAATGGGTTTTTAATTTTTTTTTAAAAAGGGCTTGATCAAAATGAATATAACTCTTTCAAATAATACCAAATTAATTTAATTTGATATTAAGTAAAAAAAATTATAATTATTAAGGTGCCTACGTATCTCGAAAGAATCAAAGCCGACGTAGTTCTTTACTTACCCGACTTACCTTTTTATGGATTGGAGGTGTATCTTTAGTTCCCGGATGATGCATCGGTAGCCACTATCTCGTCGGCTTCTAATGGGTCGAACTCCTTTGCCCCTTGACGTCTTATCTTGGCTAGATCCCAATCTCTTTTGCACACACACATCTTTACGGTTGGGGGAGCCAAACGAGATCTTTTATCATCTAGAACTCTTCCACCTGCACTAAAAGCGGATTCCGACGCAACCGTAGAAGCGGGAACAACAAGCACATCTCTAGCTATTTTTGATAGTAAGGGGAATTGGATGGAACGGGCTTTCCACCAAAGAAGGATGTTGAAATCCGTATCATTAGTATCAACCCCATGCGTTAAATAATCGTCAAGTTCTTTTGTAGCGAGAGTAGAAGTGGAGGACGATGGGGATTGGGTTCTCCGAAATAAAATAGAATGAAGTTGGTCGTCGAAACGAGCGCTTTTTGTAGTTACGGAACTACTAGAAGAAGACTCCCCCTTATCCTTAGCATAAATCTTACATAATTCACGTAAAACATCAATACATTTTTGGACATATATTTCAACATCAAAGTCGATAATATTAAGCATTTCATAATAAAAGAGTAAACTATTAGTTAAACCTATTTGTTTAACACGTGGATCTAATAAGGAAGCTACGCCATATATATATGGAAAAGAAGTAAAATATTTTACCCATTTTGTTTTCATATCATCAACAATTGGTATTAAACATGGTTCAACATTTTCAGCAGTTTTAAAAGCAATAACAATTTTTAAACATTCAAGTATAACTAAATGCACATTAGGCTCGTACACAAGAGAAAAAACGTTGGTGGCATTGTAATACGGTTTTAATAAGTTACAAACATTAGCGGCAATTGTCCACATACTATTATCAATCATTGCATCTTCATCACGTTGGTGACTATTATAAAACTCAGTTAAAACATTTTTATACCTTAAAGCTTGTTTAATCAATTTATATGTCGAGTTCCACCTAGTGGCACAATCGGTACCCCATTGTTTATTTCGTAACCCATGTTTATCACATAATGTTTTCCATTGTGTTTTCATCGATCTAGCATTTCTAGTCCAATTAATACAAGTTTTAATGGGTTCTAAAAGTGGTGCTAAAAAAGCAAGTCCTTCTTGAGCCGACAAATTAATAATATGGGCACAACACCTAACATGCACAAGATCACCATTTAGCAATAAATCATCCATTTGAAGAACATAATCAATACATTTAGTATTAGCCGATGCATTGTCAAAAGAGATGGAGAAAAGCTTTTTAGTCAAATTAAATTTATCTAACGTTTTCTTAAGACGCAAATAAATGTTATAACCGGTGTGTTTTTCTTCCATGATATCAAAAGCAATAATACGTTTTTGTAGAAAAAAATCATTATCAATCCAATGGACGGTAACACACATAAATGGATTATTTTGTTTTGAAGTCCATGTGTCACTAGTTAATGCTACTCTACCATCAAAATTAGCAAAATATGCAATCAATTCTTTTTTTTGTTCTTTATATTGTTCCATAGTACGATCTTTCAAAGTGTGACAGTTAACATGAGAATAAGACGGTTGTAAAGCAAGCCTATTAAAATTTTCCAAATTTACACTTTCACCATAAGTAAAAGGCAACTCTTCAAGATTAACAAAAGTGGCCATATGATCAATCATATTTTTTTGGGAATAAAAGAAAGGCTTACCTCCGCCGGCTTGTTCACTCATGAAACCGCTTAGTTGAGTTTGAGTTTGGCTACCAACACCACTTGCGGTGATACCATGGTCGTTCCTCAAGTGCCGACTCATACTTCCAAACCCGGTTCCAATGGACCAAGCATAAGATTTCATAATCTTTTTTATGTCACGGCAAACCGTGCATACACAACGAAAATGCCTTGGTTTATTTGGGACGGGCACTTTCTCGTAATATTTCCATACATAGGACACTTTTCCTGATGGTTTACTTCCACCCGCTTCTTCTTCTTCTTCTCCTTGTTCAACTTCTTCATTACGGTTAGAACCTACAATAAATTAAAATAATATAATTAGATATGTGAAATTGTGAATCAAAAAAAAATTGTAGTAAAATAAATAATAACACTAATTAAAAATCGAAATTGAAATATAATAATAACACTAATTGAAAAAAAAATTTATTACCTTGAGACGCAAACATGGCTTCAAATTCTTCCGGAGTATAATCTCTTCCCTCTTCCATTTTTTATATAATTATAATTTTTATATTTTTATATAATAGTAAGTATTAAAATTATATTGTAACTATTATAAAAACTTGAAAATTGATATATGTAAAAAATGTAGAATAGAATAGATAGAGAAGTGAGAAAGTGTGAGGATTAGTGTTAGAATTAGGGGGTATTTATAGGAAATTAAGTAGGGAAAAAACAAAAAAAAAATTAAAAAAAAAAGAAAAATGGCATATAGCCGTTGGGAGGGATATAGCCGTTGGGTGGGGCGGGCCAAGGGCGGGCCGGGCCGGGCCGGCCAGGAGGGCGGGCTGGGGAGCGGGCTGGGGAGCGGGCCGGGCTAATAATCATGGACCCGGGCCCGGCCAGGGGGGAGGGGCGGGCTGGAACGGGCCGGGCCGGGCCATAATAGCCAGATGGCCGGGTCGGGCCGGGTCGGGCCGGGCCGGGCCGGGCTGACCCGCCCTTTTCCCCATGTCTAGATACTACTATAATGTAAAACTCTAATCTTTTCATCCGTAAAAAAAGGCTACAAGTGCATACTCGTTTTCTAATGGATATTGTTATATCACGCCCTTAGTTTTACTCATTATACCCTTACTTTTTCATAAATTTCCGATTTCGCTCTTCATTTATCTGTTCGTTTTAATATTACCTTAATCCATTTTTCTTTAGTGTAAGGAGACCTCCTCCCGAACACACAAGTATTTGTCTCCTTCCCTTGTGTTTTGGTCACACGTGAAAATGACATACAATACATATAACTTTGAAGGAAAGAATAACATCAAACCTTCCTCCTTCCCATAATCATAATCATACCAAAACTCCCCACTTTCATAACATTCCATATAATAATCATTTAATCACTTATAATCTCCACCTACCTTAGTGCTGATTTAAAGATAAATGAATTAGTCAACTAAAAACTTAACACAATCTTTAATCTCAACCCAACACTTGTATTTTGTCATTTTTTTTAGTACAAAGTACTACATTATTTGCAACACAAATATGCTATTTTTTGTATTTTGTGTAGTACAACAGTTTTTATTACTCAACTTATTAAATTCTCATCTTTTGTACTACTTCTAATCACTTTGTTGATAGTACAAAAACGTCAAAATGTCAGTAATCTTCTTTTTACTTTTTGGTAAGATTCTGCTAATATGTTCCTATCTACATTCCCTATATAAATCCCCAATAATTTCCCATATTTTATCATACAATAATTATTCACTAATTCACAAGTTTGCATTTTTTTCTTTAGAAATCACCAAATTTTAATGTTTGATTTCTGGGTATTTTACAAATGTCAGTTTTATAAAAACCCAATTGTTGATTTCTGAATTTTTATTGTCAAATTTGTTTGAATATACAAGAATATCCATTTGCATTTTTTTTGCAATGCAATAGTGTTGTCATACTATCAATAAAGTGTCATTCTTTTCTCTAAATTTACCATTTTTAGAACTACCCTTTAATTTTAAAGTTTGTTTTAGTATCAAAGATTGAAACTTTTTTCTTGAATTGTAATAATGTTGTAATAATTTCAACAAATTATTACTCATTTCTCAAGTTTGATCATATTTATAGATTCCCATTTCCCAAAAAATTGAAACTTTCTATAAAATTTGAACAAATTGCTACTCATTTTTCTAATTTGATCATATTTAGTTTGTTTTAGTACCAAAGATTGAAACTTTCTTCAAAATTAATCAAGAAATGAGGAGTGAAACAGAAATGATGGGGGTAGAAAGAGATGATTATGAAGAACATTATAATAATAATAATAATAATAATGATATTAATAATAATATTGAAGAAGAAATGAAGAGATTACCACCATGGCAAAAACAATTTACAATAAGAGGGATAATAGCAAGTATAATAATAGGGGTGATGTATAGTGTGATAGTAACAAAACTGAATCTTTCAACTGGTTTAGTTCCTAATCTTAATGTTTCTGTTGCACTTCTTGCATTTGTGTTTCTTAAAAGTTGGACTAATTTGGTTCACAAAGCTGGATTTGTTACAACTCCTTTTACTAGACAAGAAAACACTATTGTTCAGACTTGTGCTGTTGCTTGTTACAGCATTGCTTATGGAGGTATCACTATTATTATGTTTTATTACTATAATATTGTTACAATGTTTATTATGCTCTTTGTTTGCTTATCGTCACGAGGAAAGCGGGTCAAATGTGGACATTTTAGCGATAAATGAACCATTTGCCATGACAAACTGTCATAGTTTAGAAAATTGTTGTGATTATATTTGTCTTAAATGATCGACTTCTGCTTGTGAGTTGTGACGAAATGTGACCCGTCCCAGCCAGACTTATTGACCAACTATTATTGAAGACAAACACTTAGCTTCACAAGCGGAAGACCTGGCCAAATGTCGCCATTTGTCATGACAAACTGTTAGAAAATTGTTCTGGTTACATTTTGTCTTAAATGTGTTACATTTACCCCTTTCACCTTGTAGCGAAATGCGACCTGTCTTCAACGAGTGTTTACAAATGCAATAGTGTTATGATATTGTTACAATGTTTATTATGCTCTTTGTTTATTATACTCCTTTTATTATTCATTTGCAATGCAATAAAGTGTGTACAAATTCGATGTTTATAATACTTTCTTTTCATTGATGGTCTTACAATCTTATATGCTTCTCAATGCAAGTAGTAGCCGTGGGTTCTTTTATATTTTCTTTTCAATAATGGTCTTATATGCTTCTCAAATTCAATGTTTATTAGCCATGGGTTCACCGTTCTCTGATTTTGAACTTGAACTGTTATGGACTGGTTCTCGCTCACTAAATTGTTCATATTGAGGAGTTGCGATGCAAATGCAATTCTACACGACTTCCATTTCGAGTCATCTGCATGCTGCACATACATCCTGTCAATTTTTTTTCTTAAGAGTAGCTAGTAATTCACAAATGGAAATTATACCTTCAGCGGCACAATTTCTAATACAAATAGGATTTGTTTTGGTATAGTCTATGAACCACTAGTAATTTCATAAGAGTTTTTATGTAGGCGGGTTTGGATCGTATTTGTTGGGTTTGAACAAGAAGACATATGAGCAGGCTGGGGTAGATACGGAAGGCAATGTTCCTGGAAGTACCAAGGAGCCCGGACTTGATTGGATGACCACTTTCCTTTTTGTTAGCACTTTTGTTGGCTTGCTCGCCTTGGTGCCTCTTCGAAAGGTACTTTACTAAATGAAAGTATAGATATATCAATTATTTTAAGTGGAGTATTATTATTGTTGTTACGAAGATATGAACTCGAGTTTCAGGATATAATCACTAGAAGAATATACTGTCAGTGTTTGGCCTTTGGAAAATTCTGCTTAGCTAATGTTATGCAATCAACAGTTTTGGAACATTCCTTCTTTAGCTTTTGTTCCCCACCTTATATTTTGGTTTTACTTTTGCACATAATGGTAAGTGGAGCTCACATACTCGGGACACCTGAAGTGGACCCGAACTTGAAATGTTCCAATTTAAAACGATCAGGCCACAAATTTTCCAACTCAAATCGCTCGAAGTGTCTAGCTTAAACATAAATCAAAGTAAAACACCGATATTGACACACATGAAACAATCAGACGTGGAAGTATGTGTCTGAGTCCGACTCAAATGATCTGTTTGCCTGGTACAATGACGCCCGTACAAAAAGAATATTTTTTTATTTACTTTTAAGACTTTTTTAACCTTTTTGTTTGTTGGCCCTTGGTCCCCTTTGAAAGGGAGTTGTGGAATAAAATAGTGTCTTTTAGAGCATTTGTTGAAAGGAGTCACCTATAGTGGTAGAAAATGTAGACTAACATGCTCCATTCGTAACCGAAAAAGCATCAGTAGTTGTGTTGTCACATTCTTCTTTACGTGCCATGACAAGTTTCTCTAGGTGGAGATGTGATATCTATGTACAATCCGCTTAATGATCTGTTATAAACTACAATCGAGTTACATTCTAAATGACCGTAAGGTTTGAAATTTAGACTTTATCGATTGCCTAATGCTGATTTTGTAACATTT
This sequence comes from Heliosperma pusillum, assembly GCA_022085475.1. Taxonomy (NCBI): domain Eukaryota; kingdom Viridiplantae; phylum Streptophyta; class Magnoliopsida; order Caryophyllales; family Caryophyllaceae; genus Heliosperma; species Heliosperma pusillum. Next base: position 54,773 of record JAIUZE010005979.1, read on the forward strand.
CTGACATATTTTACTCGAACTCAGTTTGAAAGAACACTTATAAAGAGTTATATACCCATATCCAAGTATGCGACGTAGTTTATGACAGATTAATGTTTCAGAACTCAAAAGTGTATAAGCTTTTGTGAGAATTCGTTCAAAGGTATGTATAAATTTTTTCCCAGGGAAAGAGTATTTCGAGCACATTCTTTTCATGAACAGTGTATGTTCAGAATGTATGCATGTATTTAATCTGTCTCGAATATATGTATAATTGTATATACACTGTCCACAAGATCATGTTTGAACAAATACTTTTCTATGGAAAAATGTGTACATACCTTTTCCAAAATCTACAAAGTAACAACAATAAGAAATTTGTAACTTCCAGGTTTAAGCGGGATTGGACTGTGATATGGTTGGGACCCGATTCAATAATCTCGGGACCTAGCCACTTTTTAATTCTGGCTGAACTCTGTGGATTCTGAGACGCCTATGGAACTTTTTTTTTTTTTTTTTTTATAATAAGAATGTTAAACTCCTCGAATAAACGTTTTTGCAGGTCATGATAATAGACTACAAGCTCACGTATCCAACTGGAACTGCAACGGCAGTACTTATTAATCGATTCCACACTCCCAAAGGAGACAATATAGCCAAGTATGCACGATCCTTTCGGGTAATACATGCTCATATCTTATAGCTAGTTAACTAAACAGTCTTATGATTGTGCAGGAAGCAAGTTCATGGCTTCATGAAATACTTCTCCCTCAGTTTCCTTTGGGGTTTCGTCCAGTGGTTCTATACTGGCGGAAACCAGTGCGGTTTTAATCAATTTCCGACATTTGGCTTGAAAGCGTGGAAAAACACGTGAGTGCCTAGTTCAATGTTAAATCTTTCATATGGATTCATCTTAATGACGCATCTAACATAATTTTGGGCTGTGGGATTGTATTTTGCAGGTTTTTCTTTGATTTCAGCATGACTTATGTCGGAGCGGGAATGATATGTTCTCACTTGGTTAATTTGTCATTGCTTTTTGGTGCTGTTCTTTCCTGGGGCATAATGTGGCCATTGATTGGAGACCTAAAAGGAAAATGGTTCCCTTCGTCGTTACCTGAAAGCAGTATGAAAAGCCTGAATGGTTACAAGGTTAACGATCTAGCACTTCTCTTATTTATGAAATTATGTCCTTGCACATTACTAGAGCGAATAGTTTGTGAATATTGATTGACGTTCTGATCCCGCCACTCATGGATTTCATGTGCTCTTGCAGGTTTTTATTTCTATAGCTCTAATTTTAGGCGACGGGCTCTACAATTTTATTAAGACACTGTTTTTCACAGTCAAAAGCATCCATGACAGGCTGAAGGACAAGAACCGTCGCATAGGTAATTTCAAAGATATTGATCACAATTCTCAACAATTTCAAAAAATGTTCGAATAATGTTTTGTGCTTTAAAGTACTAGACCTATAACGCAGACTTTCGTATGCCAGGTTCAGAGGATCAAAAACTGGCATTGTCACCTGATGAACTCCTAAGAAATGAGGTCTTTATGAGAGAGAGAATCCCTTATTGGATAGCCTTCATTGGCTACATATTCTTTGCTGCGATTTCCGTCACAGTAGTACCTCTAATATTTCCACAGTTGAAATGGTACTACGTTGTTGCTACCTACATCTTCGCCCCTTCTCTCTGCTTTTGTAACGCCTATGGAGCTGGACTAACCGACATGAACATGGCTTTCAACTATGGAAAAGTCGCGCTTTTTGTGCTCTCAGCAATATCCGGTAAAGATTCAGGTGTGGTGGCTGGTCTAGTTGCTTGTGGTCTAATCAAGTCAATGGTTTCCATATCTTCGGACCTCATGCACGACTTTAAAACCAGCCACCTCACTCTCACGTCTCCCCGGTCAATGCTCCTTAGCCAAGCAATCGGGACAGCTATTGGTTGCGTGGTTGCACCCCTTACATTCTTTCTTTTCTACAAGGCGTTTGATCTCGGGAATCCCGACGGAGAGTACAAGGCTCCCTACGCCATCATTTACCGAAACATGGCTATCCTTGGGGTGGAAGGCTTCTCGGCCTTGCCTCAGCATTGCTTGCAGCTATGTTACGGCTTTTTTGGGTTCGCAGTCGTGGCAAACCTAGTGAGAGATCGCGCTCCCGAGAAAATCGGACGGTGGGTCCCGCTTCCAATGGCAATGGCCGTGCCATTCCTAGTGGGAGCCAACTTTGCCATCGACATGTGTGTGGGTAGCTTGGTAGTGTTCTTGTGGCACAAATTTAACAGTTCAGAAGCGAGCGTGATGGTTCCGGCTGTTGCTTCGGGATTGATATGTGGGGACGGGTTGTGGATTCTCCCCTCGTCTATACTCGCATTAGCTAAGATCAAGCCTCCGATGTGCATGACCTTCAATTCCGGCGAGTTGTAAGAATGTTGGATTTTTGTAGCGAAATTTTGTCAAAGGATCATCACACAACACAATAAGGAAAGTGCAAGAAATTTACAAATGAAAGAGAAAATATGCAGGGAACAATGATTGTCATGGATTATAATCATCTCTGGTGCAATGTTTTTACTTGCGGATGTACATTTATAGGCCATAGATTAAACTTGGGAGGAGTAATTTAAGCTTCTTGTCGATGCTAATGAAACTATGAAAGGCTACATCTTTTTAGCTCATCATATTAACCATGTAACTTGAATGTCATTTTTTTTTTCTGGGTCTTTAGGACTTGCTTGGAATGAGAGAAATAGTTACCAACTTAACAGAGGATCAAATGTTCAATGACGACGAGTGAGTAATAGTTACATCTTTGTTGTGAAGAGTAACCACCTATGTATTGTCTCCTTAGGGAGATAATTTATCTATCTTCTCTCCCCCTACTATTGTTAAAGGGCCCGCTGGGAAGGGGAAGACTCTTATCTCGTAATAGTTTTTCTCATTCCAAGCGAGGCCATGGGTAATTTGTGGGCAGACCATCTTGCTTGTGACGGTCACAAGTAAGAGACCTCTTACAACTCCTCGGCGCTCCCACTTGTCTTTTCACTTTCTCTCCCATTGCACTTGCTCCTTTGTTTTACGTCATAAGTTTGTGGCTAATTTTGTCCGTCACAAATGAGAGTTTGTGATTTGTACGTGATATAAACATTATTGACATGGCCAAGTGTTAGTTTGAAATTAGCAAAGCCTTTTACTTTTATGGGTAGCTTAATTTGACATTTAGAGCATAAATTATAAATTTCAATGACTAGTTTTCCGCATCATTGACCGTAATTCTTCAGAAATAATATAGCTAACTAAATTCAAAAACACCAAACTATCATAAATCGGTATTTTTAAGACTCAATTTTGTATACTGAACGCTCCCACGTATTTTGAAGGAGGTACAGACTAAAATGGTTCAAATATATAGTAAATGTTTAAATTGGAAGACTTTTGATTAATTATATTTAGTAAACCTTGAATAGTTATGAAAAACTAAATATGTATTAAAACATTTGGAAATAACCGTTAGTCTTACATAAGACTGAAGTATCTGTTATCATCTCACATAGACATATAGAACACATATTTTGTTTATACTCATTTTCACATATAAATATTTAACCCATTTTTAGCATAAGACAGATATAACCGTCTTAAATAAGAATTTGACTCGATAAAATACGAGAATACCCGAATCCGAGGGTCAAATTTGACCAAACTTAAAAGACAAGTTGAGATCCTAAAGGACATGTATGTGTTTAGTGGTTGGTGAGTAAACAAATTAGAGAACAACAAGAACATCTCTTCCTCTTTCTATCTCTCGAGATACTTTATTGACTCTCTTGTAAGTAACGAAATCCGACCCTTTACTTAATTTTCCTCAAAGATTCAATCTTTCCTATATTTTCTGCATCTTCTTAGTGTTTTATCATCTGGGTTCTTCTTTAATTTTACTTTTAATTACTTTTTAATCATTTTTTTTATGTTTGCCAATTTTTTAATTTTTGATTTGCAGCATCAGAAAAATGTCAGCTGATCGTAAAGTTCTCACCTTTGAGGATGTATCAAAGCATAACAGCACGAAAGATTGTTGGCTTATTATTGGTGGAAAAGTAAGATCTCTCTCTCTTTTTTTTTTCCAATATTTAATTTTCAATTCTTCAATTATTTCTCTGTGATTTTGTATGATCTCCCTTTTTTTTGTATTTTGATTAATTACTTTGAACTATTAGCTTGGTTTTGCATTGATTCAGGTCTTTTAAGTTACCAATCTTGTACTGCCTTCGTTTCGATCATTTGTTTACCTTTTTTTAATTCAGTTAGTCTTGCTTAAGATGGCACCCGTTTTAAGCTTAAGACGGGTCAAATACTACTAAGAAAGACAACTTTTGGTATTTTTAAGGTAACAAGTGGGGTGAGGTGATTTGGTATTTAGTTAATCCGTCCTAAGCTTAAGACGGTAGTGTCCGTCTTACATGAGAATTTGTGATTTTAATTATACGTAAACAAAGGTTTGAGAGTTTGAGATGGGGGGAGTATTTCATGATCATATGTTCCTCAATTGCCATTGCTGGCTATACTGTTGATGTGGAAAGCTGGCATCTTGTACATTCTCTATGCAAGCTTAGATCATTAAACCTATGGTGTCTGTTTTCCGTGTCTTAATTGTCTACAGTGTAGCCGTGTAGGTAGGTAGACCTGACAGTCTGATCGTTCGGATTGAGTTTGGGACTTTGGGTAAGGTAATTCCAGGTACATGATCAGTTCAGGTTACGTCGGATAGTTATGGATAGAGTTCTTTGGGACGTTGCAGGTCATGATTTACAAAGTTTATGTTTCAAATTAGTCATTTCTTGACATTTGATAGGAGTAATCCATATCTGGTCACTCTGAATATGGGTCATTTTGAATCGGGATGTACTTTTCAGGTTAGGTTGGGTTTCGATCAAAGTCAGGTTGTGTGTACTGTGTAGGCTGCTGTCCGTACCCTCCTTTTGAGTTTATGTACAATGTACATTTTAATGCACAAGTATTTGCTCAGTGGACAGTGGTGAAGGTTTCTAAACCTTTAGTTATAGTTCACTAGTTGGCTCCCCTCTTTTTTCCCCAACATCCGTCACTCTCAACCTTTAGAGCTCTGTGCGTGGTGGAACAATGTGCACATTGTTGTTCGCTCTTTACTCACTAGAATCCTATTTTTTTCTCGTATGCTGATATCTTGAAATGTAGTTAGGATTGCTTCCGTGATTGTTGATGTGGTTCTATATTTTCTTGATTTGTGTAGGTCTATGATGTAACTCCATTCATGGAAGATCATCCTGGTGGTGATGAAGTTCTTCTCTCTGCTACTGGTGCATACTATTCTCTTTCTCATTCAACTATCGTTTTCTAAAGCTTTTGCGTAACTTAGGACACAATTGACCTTTTTAGCACAAATCTACGACAGTCTCATGGTATAATGTTAATATAAGACTGTTTACAAAAATACTCATCGGCTTTTTTATGGGGTATTGTAGGCAAAGATGCAACAAACGATTTTGAAGATGTGGGGCACAGTGATGCGGCCAGAGAGGAGATGGAGAAGTACTACATAGGAGAGGTGGATGCATCAACCGTGCCCGCAAAGCGTACCTACGTCCCACCGCAGCAAGCGCATTACAACCCGGACAAAACACCAGAGTTTGTAATCAAGATCCTACAGTTCCTAGTACCCCTACTTATTTTGGGGTTAGCGTTTGCAGTGCGTCACTACACCAAGAAGGATTAGAGAATGAGTTGCTTGTTTCTTCGATTATAGTCATGTGTCTCGGCTAACTAGTTCTTATAACCGTCAAAGCGTTTCACAGAACAGAATATTAGCCATTTTCTATCACATGTTATGAACTTCTGATTGTCCTTGCTATTGTTATACTGCTTACCAGTCGCTGTAAACCTTCCTTCCGTAATTTGTCGAGACTTCTATGGTTTTCGGTTCTGGATTGAGTGTTTAATACTATTTCTATCTCATTTAGATTTTCTCGTTTTAGCTCGAGTGATTAAATTCGACCATCAATCTTTCGAAATATATGATCCAAGAGCGAACTAACGAGATTTAGATTAGACGTCTAATCCTTGATGGAAACGTAAATTGTTGATTTATTCCATAATTGCTAATCAGTGATACATAAATAGTTCAATTACAAGGCAATGTCTTACACCCACGAGTCACTCCAGCAATGCCGCTGCATCCTTGTCCAGAAACCACTTCACCTCTACCTCAGCCGAAACCAAACGACCAGGCAACGGTTCGCCACTGGGTTTAGGACCGAGAACTTTCTTAACTGCCTCAGCTTCCCCACTCCCGCTCATCACAAATGCATTGTAAGACGCAGAATTGATCACCGGGAAGGTGAATGTAATCCTGTCTGGTGGCGGTTTTGGGGAGTCCTTGATATATGTAACCCATTTTTCATGCTCATTTTTTTGAGGGTGTCCTGGAAACAACGATGCCACGTGTCCATCCGGACCCATGCCCAAAAGCATTAGGTCAAACTTCGGGAAACCTGTCGATGACTTAGCTATCACATTGTTCTTGACGAGTTCTTTCAGACGAGCTTCGTAGTTTTCAGCTGCTCCTTCTGTTGGCAGGGCATCGTTGATGGCATAAACATTTCCGATCAAGATAGGTACCTGTGTTTCAGATGAAGAAATGTCCTTTTAGTTGCTCAGAAGTTGCCATCAAATAATTTAGTCAAATTCTAACAATAAGCCGATTAGGTAATGAGCAAGTTCCACAAGTTTCTTCAATAATATTTCTCAATTTTTACTGTTTTTAGGCATCTAATAAAATTGAAACGATACAAAATAACGTTGTTTGAGCGAGCCATAGTAGATCGATTTTCCTCACATTTACATAGCGAAACGACATTTCATGCTAGATAGCTAACCTCAAATCAATTCGGGACTAAGACTTAAGCTAGTCTAGTTAATAAGTCCCTTCATTAGTCCATTTCCTCTAATCATAGGAACTTTTAATTTATAGCCAATTTACATGCTTAATAAAAACATGATCATGTGATCTGGTTTATGATTAGTAAACTGACTCTCTATAACATCCGTCTCCATCATTTGTTTACAGGTGCTTAAAATATTTCTCACAAAAATATAAAAGGTAAACAAATAGCTGAAACAAAGAGAGTAACACTTGTGTTACTTTTGTAGTATTGCGTAATGAGAATTTGTAACAGACACTTTTCGTCACAGACTTGTAATCTCTCACAAGCTGCAAGTGGGAGGGTAATTGTGAGAGGTCACGAGCTTGTGACGGTCACATTCATTTCAGAACAGAAAATCATATCAATAAATCAGATTCATGGAACCTTAAAATAAACAATTTATTGAACATACTTTGATCAAAACATAAAAAATACTATATAAAAAAGCCGAATAATCAAACACTAATTCTCATATGAGACGGTTTTAAGATAATCATAATCAAATGAGGGAATGCTAATACCTTAGAGAGGAAACCATTAAAGGCAAGATTATAATTACTATCAGGATGATCCCTTGGAACAACTCTTTCATCAACCCAAAACACATGCCATTTTGACCAATCTATTGATTCAACATATGGTGCTTCTTTTAATTTCCTAAATCATAAATATAAACTCATACATTAAGGAAAAAGAAAAAACCATAATTATAACACGATAAAATAAAAGTCGGTTAGTCTTGTGTGACGCGGTTTTACACAAATATAGTTTACAACAGAACAAAACATAACCATATTAGTCGATAAAAATGGTCATTAATATTTTGTTTTGTGTACAATAAATTTGTGTAAGATCGCCTTATATAAATAAGTATTCCAGAATAATATTATTATTATTATGGTAAATAAAACTAAATTAAATATGTAGATGAAATTACCAGAGGAAGTCAATGAGATAACCTCCTGAAAGAACAACAGTAAAAATGCCCTTTTCTTTGATGAATTTTTCAGACAAATTAGCTGTGTAATCTGCCAAGGAAATAGCAAGTTCTTGTTTAGTGTTGAAGATGTTGACTTTAGGCTTTTGAGAATTTGTCTCAGCCATTGAGTTTGACACAAAAGTAAATATGATTATTATGAGGGTTAAATATAATATTAATTTAGGACTCAAGTTTTGTGAAGATGTCATTTCTTTTTGTTTGGGTGAAGAAATTTATATGGATCTATTAAGAGTGTATTTAGGAGCTTTTTATAGGGGTTCCTTAGGAACAGAAATACGGACAAAGGTAACTGGTCTCTTTTAAAACGATATGTCGATATATATTACAGGATGAGTAACACGATTTAGATAGACGAGAACATGCTTTCTGATTGTTAAACATTTTGCGCGCTTTTTATCCCATTTATACTATTTGGCCTCTTTTACGTATAAGTCTGATATGCCTGTCAAAAAACGATCGGGTGGTTTTTAGGTCGCAAGTAAGAATATTATTTGTTTTATATGGAATATTATACTTTTCATATCAAATTCATAGTATTCATTTACTTTACAGGGGTCAAACTTTCAAAACTTTAACCCATTTATATATTGTAGAGTATTATACTTTGAACGATAAAAAGTTGCACGTAATATCCACTAATAAAAACGTAGATGGTCTAGTAAGAGGACAAGGAATATAAGAGTACTTTAATTAAAACATGTGTTACATTTGTCTTATTATATTCCTTTGATTATAACAAACGTCATTCTCAAATCTCAAGATCTATTAATGAAATATTATAAGTAGCCAATTATTAGAAGGTGACAATGATTTAGTACTGTGTAATGTACTGATCCAACCTGTAAACACGACGCAAAACTGATAGTACAAAGTTACTAGTTTAGGATTCAGACGTGCTCATTTTTGTTTTCATTGTCGGTTCGTGTTTTTCATAGAAACTGGCCTAGACTAGTGTGGTTTGTTCGTGTGGACCACACGACCAACTGTCGATTTTTTATCCACTGCATTCGTCTTGTCAAGAAAAGTGATTGAAAAAAAATCGTCAAAATCGGATATCATAGCAATAAGTTATGACCGTTTAAAGTTTTGTTCTTTAAATCTTTACTAGTTTTAAACCCGTTCAGAAAATGCACGGGTCATAATAGTAGACGCAATTGTTGGATACATGAGCATATAAAATGAGCGTGATTAAAATTTCATACCGTGACAATATAAATAGTCTACAATTAGAGATCCGACATACATATAATTCAGTTACTAATCACTATCATACAATGCAAATTATGTTTGTAGATAAATTCTTTGTACACTAAGTACGTTGCATATCTTATTTGATGTACGCTTATTGTCGCAAATCAATAGTTTCAAGCCTTTTTTGCTTGTAACTCTGTATTTTGCACAATAAAGCTGATCATGATTGAAGACCGGTTTATATGAATCATTTATATGGCAAAACTCTCGTTCTTATAATCAGCCCATTTATTTGACCCATTTATTGTTAAGTGTGTTTTCTTATTGTTTTTTTATTATTAATAAGCATTTTTTTTTATAACTTGATTGAATTATGGGTTTTGTTCGGTTTTTTTTTTATTAAAATCATGTTTTACATGCATATTTTTTTTTACCACTGACATTATAACTCGTTTCTTATTTTCAAATGAAAAAAAAAGTAAGATTTGGTAATTATTATTCATTTAATTTTAGGAATATGTCAATTATTTTATAACATAATTTAAACATAATTGTTATTAATTTTGTTATTCTGTTTTTTTTAACTTTCAATTTTTGTGCCTGAATATATTCTTTTTTACATTGTAGGTCACCCATTGAAATTGAAACCAGAGAGTGGTAACGGTTTACATTATATTTGTATATTTTTAGTTGATTCATACAAAATTTTCAATTTGTAATTTTTTAAATTTTCATAATTATTTGTAATATCATTTATAGAATTGTATGATTTATTATATGCTTTTGTATAATTTATATATTGAAGAGTATAAATTAAAGTTCTTAAATTTCAAAATGAAATAAGAAAAAATGTAGAAAGGAAAAGAATAGGAGAGGAGAGAGAGTAATTAAATAATTTGTGAAAGATGTGTGTGAGGCCCAGTTTGTTTTTTAACTCCCTTGGTTTTAGCAGCCAATCAGAAATCTTCAAATGTTTCCGCTTTTATATATAGTAGATTTGTCGTAGTTTATCGTTGTTCGCTCAAATTTAAAAATGGTAATAGTTGTTATTAAATTTCGTTGTTGTAGTAAGTTTTTAAATACGAGTTATGTATAAAAAAAATTTCGTAACTTCATTTCTTTTTGAAGAAATCATCGTTAATTAACATGTTAATTCATTGATAATTAAGGTTATTTTTCTATTTACCATTCAGTCCTTGTAGGGAGTATTAGATAAAAAATAAGAAAATAGCAAAATAGTAATTTTTAGGGGCGTAACAAGTAAAATAGGGCGTAATTTAGCAATTTTGTATTTATATTACTTTCATTATAATAAACGTCATTCTCAAGATCTATTAATGATTGTTTTTTGCTAACGCGAGGGAAACCACAACCGCTATCTTTGGTGCGCTCTGGGTAAAAACTCGAGTATGTCGTATACATGATAGCCTGCAAACCACGCATACCAGGTAAGCCACCCGGGGGTGACAGATACAAAGCCACAAAGTCTAGAAGGCATAACCTCAAAATATAAATACTCCACAAGATTGCTTTTTAATTTGACCAATGCTTGAACCTAAAACTCTTACCCAAGTTTTAACCATTATTAACACGACACCTACTTATTATTAGAAGGTGACAATCATTGAGTATTAGCGGCCCTATCAACACGATGTAAAACGCAAAAAAAATCGCAGATTAAAATTAAGACGAATTTGACGTCTCATATATTTAAATGGGTGACAATCCTTATTTAAGAAAGCAACAACCACAGAGCTGACATGTCAGCTTGTGGTTGAAAGTCAACGGGTCAAAAATCAATTTTTTCTTTCCTGATTTTCAGGGCCATGTTCTGTTTGGGAATTAATTAGAGCAGGTTCATTATTGTTCATTGCTAATAGTTCAATTCCCAAATTGTTCAATTATTACAAAATACATAGTATTTAAATAAATTAAAATGGCTAAGAAACAAGTAAATATATAATTCGAGTAGTTTTTTAAAATAAATTAGAAATCTTCATAATACAGAAATTAATGAAAGAGAAACATAAAAAATGTAAAAGTAAATGAAAAAATGTTTAAACTACATTTAGTAAATTTAACAAGTATATTTCTCGGATAAAAATTCAAGGATATAAATGTGCTCGGAAAAATAATTTTGCGTGAAAATCAAACCAGAAATTTTAGATCTACAACGATAAACTCTTTAAAACAAAAAATCAGTTCAAAGAGTTCAAGATAACTTCGGTGGGCATACATGCAATTGCTTTTATAAATAAAACATAAAAAATCTTCAAACCGGATTTAAGGCTATACTCCATACAAACTTGAAGATGAATAAAGGTTGAAAACTGATATTATTAATAATCTTCTCTTCATACAATACACAATGCTTCAATAAATAGATTTTGGACCATCTTCACCATAAACTTAATCAATTGACATTTTTCAAAATAACAAAGAAAGGAGGGAATTACTATTTACTAATCACCTTAAATATAAAATCTTATATTGGTAGGTTATTGGATAATTAATAATTTAATTTTAATATTTATTAGTTTTGGTAAAAATTTAGAATAATGAAGAGGAGGGAGGAATGAGAGAAACGGAAGGAAAGAGATGGAAAAATGGAGTTGGTGTCATGGTGCATATGCGGCCGATGTGAGGGAGGAATAAAATAAGGTTAAGGAGTCAATTAATGTTATACTACTACTTCTATATGTGAGGCCTTACAGTGGGCCAAATCCAAAATGTAATCCCGAATCAATTATGAAAGTACTACTCTCATATAATATGAACCGGTCTCTAATTTTTGTATAAGACGGTCCTTAACTTTTTTGAGAGAGTTTCACAACATTCTTAATACACAAATTCTCATTTAAGACGGGTTAATCGTCTTAAGTTTAAGACGAGTCAAATTAGCACATGACAAAATAACAGTTCCTAAATACCGGGAAAATAATTGTCTTATCTAGACAAATGGTGTTGTATTTGTCGTTTTACTCTTAAGACGGATATATCCATCTTAAGGGAGACCAAGTGCTCTTAATATAAGACCTCCCACATAATAAGTAGTTACTTATTGGTGTCTTTTATTAGTAGTCTCGCAATATATTTATAGTATGAGACTGTCTTACAAAATACATACTCTTAAAATAATTAACAAATTACTATTTTGAACAATTTTGTTATGAAGCATTAGCTAATAAGGAACACTATTTAAAATCATTGGTAAGTGGGTCGTAATTGCAAAAACATTCAGCCTTGTGAGTAGGTATCAAGCAACTCCTCAAAATAAGAACATCGTAAGACAATTAATAAAAGACACTGATAAGTAACAAAAAAAAGGGGAAAAATATATGGGAAAAAGTAACTACAGCTTATGAGAGAGTTTCTAAAATAATAGTATTGCGAAACCGTCTCATAGGAGAATGTGTCTTATTTTAATTGTTTGGTTTAGGTAACGTATATAAATGGATTACGTATACCATTTATTATACGTAAAGTTATTTACAGTGTCTTACTTCATCCATTCAAGTCCAAATACAACATTTCTTTTTTTGACACTATTCATGAGTGAAGAGAATCTTTACGATTTCTTACAATAAGATAAAATATGGTCATGTGGGATCTTATTTGATTCACCTTTATAAGTACAATAAAATTATCAAATTTTTATATTTTTTTATAAAGTAAAACTCGAGATATTTACGTTACAATTCGTGCATAAGCAAACGTGTAAAAGAGAAACGTTGTGTTTGGACTTGAATAGAGGGAGTATATTTTAATAAAAAAATTTGAAAGATTTAATATTATCATTTAATTTTTAATTGTTAATTATTATATATTTCTATGAGAATATCACAAGTTTGAATATTTAACAATTCGATTAAATCATTACAACACTTTCTTCATTGTTCATTCCACAACTTAACAATTGGTCAAATAAAAATACGTTAGCTTCTATTATACATTTTCTATGATGACATATAAATAATAAAAATCCAATACAATTTTCAAATTTATACCAGTAATGATACAACAATGATCCTAATTATATTTAATGCATGATGTCCATCGGCATTATAGTCTGCATTCTCAGACTTTATTTCCAATATATACTAGAAATATATTAAACTATATATTATTATAAAAAGTAAATATTATTATCGCACATAATATTTAATGTTTAATATTATGCACCATAATAATATTTACTTTTTATGATAATATACAAATTGAGAATATACACCTAGAATAATAAGAACCAACCCAGAAGCATGAAAATATCATGGAGACTTATAAGGCCTAATATTTATATTTACACTTCTAATATATACAAAACGGTTTTGATATGGAGACTTTATTTGTCAATTGTCGAGGACAACAAATATATACAAAACGGTTTTGATATATGCTTATATTATAATACCCGGTTTTAATTATAAAGTTGCTGTATATCCGATACGGTTTTTAAAAATTATAAATAATTATGCACATGTACAAATTCTCACTTTGAATATGCACGGGTTAAAATTTCCATTTTATTTCGTCCACGGGTTTGACTAAATAAAAATGAGTTTAAAAATTTGTGTTCCGTATAAGTATGCAAGACGTATCATTTATGCTAATTACAAATGAAATTTATAAATCAATTATTACGTCTAAAATTGTTAAAACAAAAAAGTATGGATATTTACTGCTTTACTTTAAAAATTTATCTAAAGATAATTAAATTTAAAAGAATATAATTAATTAAATATACAAATTGTCACAGATTTTTATAATTCCTTATTGTAACAAAATCTTAAATAGCATACCCGTGCAATTTGCACGGGTTTAAAACTAGTTTCATTTGATTAAGTAGACAATCAAACCAAAATTGTCTAATACTTCATTATTCATTTTTAGGTTAATGGGTTATAAAACTTAGGGGGCGTTTGGTTAAAAAAGGCAGAATGGAATAAGATAACATGAGATTACATTTAGAACCCAATACATATTAGTTCTTGTTTGATTCACTTTAGAATTGTATGAAGGGGAAATGAAGTTAATTATAAACTTGAGGGGGAAGGTGGGTATGAGATTCTAAGGGGTTGAGGTGATATTAAAATTCATTAGGATTCTAATCCCATTTTAAAATGCCACAACCAAACACTTGAATACTGACTCAAATTCATTCTCTTTTCACACCCCAACCAAACACCCCCTTAGTTGGGTTAATGAGGGTAATACTTTAATAGGTTACGAAGAACATAAAAGAAAAAATGGGTTCGATATATTAAGCTTAATATGAACATATTTACAAGATATCTCATTAATTATGGTAAAAGTAAGTTTATACTTGTATTTCTGATTAAAATATCTTGTACGGAATAGATATTTTCATATCATATTAACGGGAAGATGATACACTTACACAAGGTGTATGGAAAATTTCATACACAACCAATCAGAAATCGACACATGACAAATTTGAATTAACCTTATTTGATTAGTTTAGGGTTAGGCTAGTAATTTAACATATGTGGTTAAATTGTTAACTTAGTCTAGTTAACTATATTTAAGAAAGTTTTTAATAATTATTTTATAGTATTTAAATAAAATCGTTATCATCCACGTTTATTATTAATTATAATATTTATTAATAAATTTTAAGATTTTGGATTTTTTCTATTTTCTATTTTTTGGTTTTCCTGGTATATTATTAATATTTTTCATAATTTTACTCAAAATACTTATAATGTTTTTTTTGTAATTATATATAATTAGTATCATAATTTCATAACACCATTTAACTTCTTAGTTTTTTATTTATTTATATTAGTCCATATTTTTAGATTTTCCGTTACTTTGTAAGTTTTTACAATTTTTTCATTTTAAGTAATAAACAAGATATTAGGAAATCATGACTTTTCCGTTACTATGTTTTTTTAATAATTTACTTTTTTAAAAAAATTAGTTATTTAGCAATATGATTATTTTTTGCCATTTTTAAGTTTTAAAATTTTCTCTTTTAAAGTTATTGTTTAGGAAAGATTAGGAAATGATTTTGTTATTATTTTAGGAAATCTTAGGATATTATTTCAATAAAAGTATCAATTTTAATAAGTTGTATGATAATAAAGTTTGATCTTTTGCAACAAATATGCCTTATTTTTATAAAAATAAATTTAAAAATTTGATTAAATTTGGAAATTTGAAGAAAAAATATATTAAAAAATTGAGAAAAGTGGGTAATTGATAAGAAGGTAAAGGAGTGTTATAAAAGGCAAGGTTTGTGAACAACGTCGACAATGAGTCGTATCTTCTAGTTGGATGGATTTTTAGTGTGTTGTTAAGGTTTTAAAGAGCTTGCTTAATCCTAAGTCCTAACTAATATGAAAATGAAAAAAAAAGATCACCAATAATAAACTAAAATAATATAATCATCCAATATTATTTACTTAACTTATATCCTAAATGTCTCCTAAAAAATAACAAAAAATAAACTTCTAAATATTTTAAAATATCTTTGATATAATTAATAAGCTAACAATTTTTTTAAAAAAGGAACCTTACAAATATTAAAATTTGTGATAATGATGTTAGTTTATACATTTTGATAAATCTACTATCTAGTACGTCTTAAATTTTGAAAATGATTACAAACAAGAATTAAGAAAAAATAATGAAACAATAAATTTAAAAACAAAAACACCTAGAATATTAAAAAAAATTGAATGAATATAAATATGTATATAGAAAACGAAATATATATTTAACAATAAATTAAGATCTTACAAAATTTAAATTCATCAACCCTAAATAATAAATATAAAAGAATACATAATAATAACCGAAATATATATTTGTGAAATATAATTATTATTCACATTGTCACGTTTTAACTTGCCCAAATAATTATTATACACATTAAGATCTAAAAATTATAAAAAATTACTAATAAAAAATTATATAAATAAAATTCAAATAGAGTTATACCAGTGATATAATTGTTATATTTTCTAATATTTTTTTTATACTAATACTTATACTACTCCAATATAATAATAATCTTATTTTATACTCTCACAATATTTATCATATTGTGTTTCCTATTTCCTAATATACTTTAGATACCTAAATAATATTATTTTAACTTTTTACTTAAAATAATAATTAAACCCTAGGGTTACCAAGAGATGCATGGCTATAAATATAAACTAAAACAACCGAAATAAAAAAAAATCATCATCACCTTGTGTCGTAAGAGAAAAAAAGGAGAAAGAAGAAAATTGAAGATGCAGATATTCGTGAAAACCCTAACTGGAAAGACAATTACTCTTGAAGTTGAGTCAAGTGATACCATTGACAATGTTAAGACCAAGATTCAAGACAAAGAAGGTCTTTTCTTTTCTCGATTATTGTTATTATTTTTAATATAGTTGCAATACAATTTAATTCCGTTGGCATAAATTCTATTGTCGTTTCTTAGTATGAGACCGTCAAAAGTAACTATTCTATAAGTAGTTATTTTTAATGGTCGCATATTAAATACCGTCGTACCAATCGATTATTGATTTTTTTTAAGTCTTTTAAAAGAAATTGTTTATTGATGGGTGAATAAGATTATAATGAATGTTTCACGTGTTATTATGAGTTACCAATCCTAATCTAATATTGCTTTAAAACTGCATAAACTTACCATAGAATTTATTCGTTTGTTCTCTGCTTTACTGATTCTTTTCTATGAAAGTATGTACATTATTATAAGTATAATAATATTTGCAACTTTTAATTATTGTTGTCTATAATTTCAGTTCATATGGAGTATAAATCTGATTTACCATCATTAGTTCACGAGCTTTAATGTTACGGAGTATTGTTTAAGAATTATGAACTTTACTATAAAGTTTTTGTTTTACTTTATTTAAACATGATAAAAACGTTAGATATAAGTGAATTAGATGTTTCGTATAATTTATACTCCGTAATACGAGTAGATTACTGATTTGTAAGATAACAAGGTTGGAGAAGATCGAAAAGAGAATTGACTGGAATTATTAGTCAAATTTAATTGAATCTTTAGCAGTAATAGGAATATCTCAAAAACATCTATTAAGTTTGATATATTGATTTATTAACTTTCGCCATAATTAATGAGGCATAATTATAAACTTTAAATTTTTGGTCCATTACTGAGTATGGGTTGGTGTCGAAACAGGGATTCCACCAGACCAGCAGAGGCTGATCTTTGCCGGGAAGCAGCTCGAGGATGGCCGCACACTTGCTGATTACAACATTCAGAAGGGTTTGTTCTTCTACTATTCTGTGTATTTAATTTCATGTCTCACTTATATTACTGAGTTGAGATCATATATCGCATTATCCGTGTGCTTGAGCGTATATAACTTAAGCTGAACTATAAACTGTCATGCTGTGTTTCTTGTAGAGTCGACTCTTCATCTCGTTCTAAGGCTGCGTGGTGGAATTATCGAGCCCTCTCTAATGGCGTTGGCTAAGAAATATAACCAGGACAAGAAAATCTGCCGCAAGTAAGTCTAACACCTATAATTATTTCAAAAGTGTTTCTGTGAAAGCGTTCCTATAACAGCTAATTACGCAATTAGTTTCTCACAGTTGTCGATCATATATTCAAAAACGGTTGCCTTGTTAATAGGATCATCGTCTCAGAATTCTCAATTGTGGTTGATAATATGGCGGTCCACTAACAATTTTACCATCTTTATTGTATTCAGATGCTATGCTCGCCTCCACGAACGCGCTACGAACTGTAGAAAGAAGAAATGTGGCCACAGCAACCAGGTATATATGTTCAGTCATCGCTTCATTAAGCCGATTATCTCTTCTCTATGTTCGATTGTTTATCCATTTTAGATGGTAGTTTACTAAGTTGTTCTATAACTTGAATGTTGCAGTTGAGGCCAAAGAAGAAGATTAAGTAAGAAGCCATTCTTCTGACATTGGAGCTATTACTCGGATGTTGCATTATCTTAGCTATATTTGTTTTTTTTCCTGCATTATTTGGAACAATACTTGCTTATGAATTATGATTTGGTTTGTTAAACTTTATATCTTGTGACACTTGAGTTTTAAGCTTAATAAATACTATTGGGGTTGTAGTCTCAAATATTGGCTGTCTTCTCGTTATAATTCGAATTTTATTTATATACAACGTCTTGTTAGCGATACATTGATTTAAAGGCGTGATTTGTAGTATACCCGTTTCCGAATTTCATTGATATGCAACGGCTAGCTTGTTAGACGATATATTGATTCTTTTCACATTAGAAGGGAAATTCATTGCTTTTAATCTGTGATTCATAGCTTGTTAGAAGGGAAATTCATTCTTGTTTAAAAAAACGTCTTTTGCAAAGCTGGTTAGAAGGGAAAAAAACCTCTATATGTGAGGAAGCAATGTGAAACAATTGTAATAAGATCTGGAATTTTACTCAAAATAATAGTACTCCACAGTCTTTAATCTGTGATGCAAACCAAGGTGATCTTTGCAAAACACCAGCAATAAAACTGATTTATCAGCAGGCAGTTTAAAAGAGCAAACATTGTGATTTGTAATGTACCTGTTTTATAAAAGACAATGCTTAACAAAAAAAATCCGAGAGTTTTCCGTCGAATATGTGTAATGGACAACTAGCTCGTGACTTTGTATCATGGCCTTTATAAAACCTTTCAATGAGTTGAGACACGGATGTAGTCATGAAGTGACGATGTCTATTCCGATATAATTACATTCGTGTGAGACACGAATTAGTAGAAAGGATCATGACTCGATCAAAATAAACTTGTTCAAAATACAGATTTTAGTTTTTCGAACAATTCTACATACGTTGTACAAACTTGTTTTAAAGATACCTAAAGACCAAACAATGTGTACAAACTTGTTTCCTCGATCTTGCTAACTTTCAAATAAGATGATGATTATTGCTACAATTCAAAACACAATTACACTAAATAGAACTTAATTAAAAAGATAGAAATCTGAAAAATTTGAACATAATTATCATATGTTCCACTCACAAATAAACAAGTTCTAAAGAACAAAATTCATCAAATTTTGATGCTAATGCTCTCTATATACAAAGATTTACATTAATGTTCATCAACCCACGTCTCTTTTTCTTCCCTTCTTTATTGAAAAAAAAAACTCAAGAATTATAATTTCAGCAATTCACAAAAATCTTCTTATAATAAAAGCATAAAAAGAGACATATCTTACACTAATTCAATCCTTCTCCTTTGAGAAAGAATCAAACTTTAGACGGCAACTCGTTCTAAACCATCTCCATTTCATCATCTTCATGCTTCGAAATTCATTCTTTTCGACTTCAAATACCCGCGGGTGACTAGAGTTCGATTCTCTGTTTCATAAAATGCCCTCATTGTATATATCCGAAAGATCACACATATGACATGCCCGGCCCTTCAAACGGACTCATCTCCCGGTCCCCTGCCTTCTATTCTCGGGGCGTTCTCAACCATAAGGGTATCGCTAACCGGCTTAATTACCAAAATACCCTGACTCATAGCCCCGAATGTCAAAACACTCGCGAAATTAATAAACACAAAAACGTAATACCACAAGTCAACCGGATCCCAAAAGACAGACGTCGATAATAACACGACTTGAACCGATAAACAAACTATCACCGTTAATGCAAGTGTGTTAACACGTGCCCTTAACCGCTTGTTAATTGCCAGTGACACGACCTTCCAACACGATAATAAGAATGCAAGCGAGTAAATCACACCAAATATCGCGAAGACAACTGTCCCGATAAAAGGGTACGTGCAATATAAGACGTGTTCCCCGGTCTTTTTATCTTCGGTTAAAACAGAATAACGGTAAACAGCTGGTGCTAAAAACCGAAATTTCCCGGGTAAAATAATTATAACGAAATAAAGCGCGATCACAAGGGGCAAACACGTCAACCCAACAAACCCAATTGCCCAAAGATTACTAGGACTTCGTTTATTAATCGAAATATTCACAAGAAAAAGAAGCGTAACCAGAAACCCGGGTTCAAACAACCCGAACGATAAAACAAGATGTAGTCTACAAAATTGAGTCTGGTACGGTATCGAAAGCGAAGGTAAAAAGGGAAACATGTAACCTTTACGTAAAATAGGCAACCGGAATAATTCATTAACGGCCCAAAATAATATCAAAATAATCATAAGAAACCGGGCGGTCCAATGTGATGAAAAACTTTGAAGTTTAACAGAATTGCGGGATTTTATCCTAAGATGAACAATAAATGAGAGAGAAAGTAGAGAGAGAAATACGAAACATAGGATTAATCCGACCGTTACGACATCCAGAGCGTCTACGGCCGGAAGCGTCGGGAATACGCCATAATGCCGTAACCCAAAAGTGAAATATGTCGCCGGTGAAAGTGATGGGCCCGGCGCCGGCGCTGGAGATGTCATCGGAAAAAATTTGTGATTTTTTCAATTTTATTGCTCATTAAAAGGGATTTTTTAGAAAATTTGAAAAAAAAATTTGATTTTTTTTTTTTTTATTTTTTTTTTATTTTGCGGGTTTTTTTTAAGAAGGGTGAAGGAGGGCAAATTGCCCAACCTTCCTCCCAAATGAGGGAGGAAAGGATCAAAACAAAGGGTTAATTTTTTGTTGCAAAGTTTATAATTAAATGCAAAAAAAAGAAATAACGAAAAAATGGGAATTTTTTTGGAGGGAGAGGAAAAAAAAGGAGGGAGATTGATTAAGATGATGTTAGAGAAAAAAAGGGAAATATTTAGGAGAGAAATATACTAAAGATTAGTTAGTGTATATGATGATTGTAATTAATTATGAGAATAATAAAGAAGAGGTCTTAATAGTTGTAGTGTAAGTTGACTCATTATCATGGAATTATCCTCTCCTAGTTTGCACAAATTTAAGAATAAGACGGTCTTACATTATAAGTCGTCTCACACGAGACTTACGATATAGTTTGAGAGTTGAGATGTTTATTGATTAGTTATTTTGTTATTTTCATATTTATATATTAGTTTATACTTCGTATTGGTCAAGGCGGTTATCAGAAAAGTAGTAATGTATATAATGGATCCAAACATAATTATAATTATATACTAATGAGAATATCCGCCCTAGGCTAAATTTTGTAGCAAACCATCTTATGTAAGTATTTGTGTGTATGTTTATACTCTTTTCTCATTTAATCATTTATTTGTCTTTAATTAAAATATTCATCATAAAGAATAAAAGGATGGCGATAGGGCGCCACCGGGTGGCGCCGAATCTCGGCGCCACCTTAATTTAAAAAATAGAAAAATAGAAAAATATAATGTTAGTTTTCGATTTTTCGCCAAAGTATGAAGGACGATATTGTAATTAAAACAAAAATCTCATTTAATCATTTATTTTTATTAAAAGAAAGTTGTAACTAAACATAAACTTGATCTTAAATCTTTTGGCAAAAAATAATTTATCAATTATTAACCTGCAAATTAAAACAATAAGATGTTCATCACATTATCATAGTAATATCATGTAGTTTCATCCATTATCTTCAAAATGAACAAGATTGAATTGAATGTGTATTTACTAATCTTATCAAATAATATATCGAAGTCATGACATTCAGCAACAACTTTAACAACTTAATTTGTAATCCAATGCTCTTATCTTTCTCTTTCATTAATAATCTTGCTAACTCAACTCCTATCTTTCTAAGTGATACCTCATACAGAGTATATACACTCTTGGCACAACCCAAAAAACGCATAATCATGAGTTGAATGAGATGACGATTGAGTTTGATACCAAATTAAAACCGCTTTCAAGCTGTTATTTAATATAAAACAAAGTTGCGACATATGCACAAGTAAGCGTTATAATTCTTTGAAACTCCTAAATCACCATTGTATTGTATATTAAATTGATCTTAAATAATCAAAAGAATGAAATAGACTCAAAAATTGATCATGTATCTTGTTTGTTGATACTGTAACTTCTTTCCTTAAAAGGTGGCAATTTCTAGGAAAGTTCTACTAATTTGTTTTGTAATTTTATTTACTATATAACTAACTCTCATTAATTATGTAAAACTAAGTTCCTAAACTACCCTTTTCTAATAATTACTTTAAATTTCAAATTTTAATGGAGGGAAATGAAAAATACCTATTCAATTTACTATAACACCCTTGGTGGCGCTCAATTTGAGTACCACCCGGTGGCGCCATTTCATTTTCCAGAATAAAAAAGGCAAATAAATGATTGAGACCGAGTTAATTGGAGAGACGTTTTTTCACTAAGTTACTGAGTGACCATTTTATCGTACATTTTTATACAACTTTCGTATCTTTTATTATTATTAATTGTAACTCATTATGTCTATTTTATTTGGTACATATTTTCTTAACAACTCTATCTATTTTTTTTATCATATATCATAATTATTTTTAGATTTTTATTAGTACTCCATTTTATAAAATATATGTACCTCTTTGTATTACTTTTTGTTCCATTTTTTCAACTTATAATTAATTTCTCAATAAATTTATTGAAAGACTGTTTCTTAAAAAACCTACTAAAATAATATTTTTATGCCATAAGACGGTATTATAAAATACTTCGTAATTTTTTGGGTGGTGTTATTTAATCGATTAATTGAATATTTTGTTGCAGTAGGTCTTGCTTGTCACGGGTCGGATCTTACGACGGATATTTTGTGAGAGGAAATGGGTAGAGAGGACAAGGTGGGCACCCCCCATGTGCTTCTCGACTCACCCTTGATGGGTATTTTGTGAGAGAATATGGTACTCGTCTTAAGCTTAAGACGGATACTCCCGTCTTAAATGAGAATTTGTGATTTTGTTGTTGGTGAAAGATTGTTTAATGATTGTAAAAGGTTGGTGTTGGCGTTGGTGTTGGTGATGGGGCAGGCAGCTTAGGTAGTTGGTAAAGAGGCTGGCGCTTTGATGTAAAATTTGTCACGAATTTCAGCAACAGCTGTTTCCTTTTACTTGACAATCTTCTTGGATAAAAAGTTGGGATTTTGGGTATGATTGAGGGGAAGTTTATTTATATTATCTTTGATTTTTATATGTTTTGACACTTTTGTTTACGGTCCAGTTGGAAATTGGAATATAAAATTCACATGTGAATTGTCACACATTGATAGAGAAAGAGAGATTATAACACTTTATAATCAAAGGGGTTACTCCTCTTATTGTTAATTGATTTTAGGATGGAACCTCCATTGTGTTGTAAAGTGGTCCGTTTCTCTTCTCCATTTGGGTGTGGCTCGACCCATTTGCATGTTCTAACAGGTTAGTTTTAATCAAGTTCGAGAACTTTTGGCCTCAACTGCAAGACATTCAAGTTATAAAACAGCTTAGTACACAACCATCTAAAAATTAAATATGATGGAACTATGGAAGCTATTTGGGAAGATGACATACTTATACTTTTGAATTTAAAGTTACTTTTTTTAAGTTTAGTTTGGTTCTTATAAGTTAAGTTTAGTTTGAGTCATAGAATTTCCCCTGTTTAGGACAACTCTAAAAGGCCACTGCATATAATAGTCGCCGATTTGGCGAATATAAACAAACACGGGGGGCGACCGAATTCCATCGCCATATTGGCGACTCAAAATTTATGTACATTTAATTAACTTGGTGATTGAAGATAAGAATTGGCGGCGAAAAGTAGTCGCTAAATTGGCGACTGAAGGCAATCCGTCGCCATATAGCCAACCGCTTTGAAGGTGGGTTTGTTTTCATCTGTGCTCTTGTCGTTACTAGTTTGGGGGTGTTTTGAATTGGAAAGGGATAAGGTAATTGATCATTCGTGGGAGGAAAACATCACCAGTAGGATAGTCTCTATTAATATAAGTAGGAAGGCAATTAAAAAGAGTGTAGCAACTTCTGACGAGGGATGAAATGAATAGGAATAAAGAAGTTAAACTGGGGAGTAGAGTTTAAGGTGGGAAGTTATGCGTCTTATGGCAAGAATTAACATAAAGGACACTAGTAGGATCAGAAAAGTGCTATCGACATCGTTTTTTGGATTTATTTACATCCAGTGGCGGAGGCAGAATTTGAAGTTATGCGTCTCTTTTGGTCGATATAAAACCATGTGATGTATGTAGCATTTACAGCCTTAACATTAGTTGTAAAACTGATGTTAATAGCATCTAATTGACTTTGGTTTCCTTACATAATCGTTGTTATATCATCTCATTACATCGGTTCATTTACATTAGTTATTAACTAACACACCGTAAATTAGGTGATGGCACTATCATCTATCTAAAATTGATGGCACTATCATTTTACAAGTGATGTCAGGAACCGATGGCAATATCTAAACTTTGACATCGTTTGGGCTAAACCAATTCAATATTGTAGTGTTACAAATATACGAAATCGATCACCTCCTTAAATTTACATTTTCACCCACATATAAAAACATGCAAAACTAATCAATAACAACACAAACAGTCAGACAGATCACGACTTCTAACAATCCAAACACAACCATCTATTATACCAAAAAAATATCATATTACAATGCAACTGCGTCCACCCTACAACTAGTTCAAAACACTTGCTCCTGTGATACAAATGTTTAAATTTTTTTCAATTTCTTAGACATTTACAATGCAACTGCGTCCATCGCACGACCGAATATCTCGCACTTCGTTCATTTTTCCGTTGTCATATTTGTACCTGAATCACACTACATAAAAATGGATTATAATAGTTATCACAAGAAAGTGAGCAGTAAGTGGATTGTACCTCTGATGTACTACCACATAGAATATAGTTTTTGAGCTTTACAATAAAGTTTTTGAATATAGTATAGTTTTACTATAAAGTTTTTGAGTTTATTAATTTGAACATTAAGCTCAAAAAAATTACAATAAAACTCAAAAAACATCATATATAAGATATAAAATTTAATTTATAAACTTTAAAAAACTCGAAAAAAATGTAAAAAAACTCAAAATCATACTATTCTGAGGTAGTACTCCGATGTATAATCCTTTTTCCCGAAAGTGAGAACAATATGAGAGATTCATTGAGATACCTGTTCTAAGTCGTCATGTGATTAGTAGTGTACGGTCATACTACTAATATCATACACCTTCATAATAACTATATTCATAACTCTTTGGATGATCAGGACATTATATTTACAAAATTAAGAGTTAAGTATAGATTCTAAGCTTATTGAAAATTTTATTAGATATACACAAATAGAGCCCCTATCGTCAAGACTTTTAATAATAGTTTATTCGGAAGCTGTCGGATCGACATCAACATTATTAGTCAAGAATCATCTTATTCTTCTTGATACCATTTTTCCATCTTATTGATATAACCAACTCTTCCCATATAATGTGGCTGCAAGTTATACTTTTGGAATTTCCGTATTTTTTTACTTGTTCCCAGAAATATAATTACATATGATATTAAAAAAAACTTGAAAGAAAGAGCTAATTTAATATTATCATATTTCCCAGAAATTTTTCATCCATTCGTTGTCCACAAAGCTCCTTCCCGTCATTCGGAGTTATCACTTTATAAGGAGGCAAATTAAATAATCATCTAAGGACTCTTCTCTCCTTTATTTTCTACTTTTGTAGGTAAAAAAAGATGTCAAGGTTGTTTTAAACAACCTCAATCGATCACCCACGATGCTTATTAGAGCATTCTGACACATTACGTTATCTTTAAAGTTCCATTTATATTACTCCGTATTAACAAGTTCATAAACAAGTGTTAGGGGAGACATTTAATTGTTAAATGATAAATAAAATGACAAATTAAAAAAAATCACATCAGAACTCGTAATAACCTTAACTTTACACAAATATTCATTTGACAAGCTTGAAACAGGTTAAATATTATACTATTTTCATGTATAAGATAAAAATAAAATGCCTAGATATTAGTAAAAGACTTATCTATGCAAGTTGCATGATATTTGATTCGTTCTAACTTAAGACAGATATATCCGTTATAAGAGAGACTTATGATTAACTTTATGTCTTTCCAGATGACGTAATGTGTTAGAGTGTTCTAAGTATTATGACCTATCAAGTTAGGTTATTTAAGACAACCTTGACATCTTTTTTTATCTGCACAAGTAGAATTCAAAAGAGAGAAAATCCTTTAATGATCCTTTTCGTCTATATAAGTGGATAACTTTAGATGAATAATGGAAGAAGTTTGTCACACAATGAATGGATAAAACATTTCAGGTGAATTTATTGCTTGCTAATGATACTAAATTACCTCTATATATCTTTCAAGTTTTTTACAAATAAAAAATATCATATATGTAATTAATTCAGAAAAAAGTAGAAAAAGACGGAAATACCAAAAGTAGAACTTGCATCCACATTATATAGGACGAGCTTGCTATATCGACAAGATGGGGAAAATGGTATAAAAAAAATTAGACGAGACTTGACTAATGATACGGATGTCGATCCCACATCTTCTGAGAAAACTGTTATGAAACGTCTTGAGGATCGGAGCTATTTGTACGTGGCTCAAAAGACAAGACAAATATATCTATTGGCTACATGACATTTTTTTATAGAGAACGAGAAGAGGGAAGTGAGAAGAGTGTAGATGATCCACGAAAATAGGATCAGGAAAAGAGAGTGTCTATGGGAATGATCCAAGAAAATAGGGTTTACAATATACGAGAATTGAAATAATCAAAGTCAAATACAATAATAATTATAATCTCTCAACAAAATAAATAGTTATAATTAGAATATTTTTTGTTGGCTATTTGCTTTAATCCTCTTTTTATTACTCCCTCCGTTCCGGTCAATTGTTGTCCAATTTCTTTTTAGGGTGTCTCAGTCAATTGTTGTCTTTTCTATTTTTGAAAAGATTTTTATGAGTAATTTGAAATATTGTCCACTTATCATCTAATAAGTGGAACAACAAATGACCCTCATTCTTTCCTTGTATTTGTGTCAAAATAAAAGGATAATAATTGACCGGGACGGAGGGAGTAGTTAAATAAAGTGAATATATATAATAACCGCTTAAAAACAATTCCAAGTTAAATACTACTACATTTCCTCTTTCAATTTATTAATTAAATTTTTGGCAAATTCATTCTTCTATCATTCCCTTCCTCCATTTCGTACCTAGATGTTTACAATTGGTTACGTAAGTTAAATCTCCATTTTACTACAAAGAAATGGAGAAAATCAATCATAATTCAACTTCATTACTAATAAAAAAACATATTATATCAAACAATATTATTGTTTGGGTCACAATCTATGTTAGTTTTCGACATGATATGTTCTATGTAGGTATCACGTCCCTGAAATACACATTATGTCGTTAGTTAATGATGCTTAAAGTTTAGTCACCAAAAAAATGATGCTTAAAGTTGTAAAATGAACCCTATTTAGGTACATAATCAGAACTTGTGATGGCTATGGCCCATGGGTAATGTTGCAATGGATTATAAGATGGGAAAATTAACATGAATAATCTGAAATATAAGTGATCTTCTCATATTAATCCAAACACATTTTTAACTTACAATAAACCCAACTATCATATCATCTTCTCCAAACACTCTAAGGCCATTCAGAAACTATCAATTGTATTAAATGGCCAACAAAAGAATATAAGGGGGTTGATCGTTTTGAAAATACTAAGTTGATTAGTTATTATTATATCAATTTTTCCATAAAAAATAAGAAGTTAAAATCTACCGGTTTCTATTTGAAGTAGACAATATCAATAGTTGAGATTATTGTAAGTTAAAATGTAGTATGGATTAATTTGAGAAGGTCGTCTTGGGATTATTGATGTTAATAAATCTTTATAAGAAAATATGATTTCTCTACGATTTAATTTAGTGATAAATTAACAATCTGTCACATATTTAACATGCTCGTACTTTATTAGACCATGTCTTAAGGAGTAGTTCCCTTTCGCAGCTACACAAGATCATACTAAAACGTAAGAAATAATATGTGGGCTCAAAAACCTACCGCTATTAAGATGATTTCTTTTGTCTAACGAAGCGCATACTTAATCGTATTATATTTCGTCGATGATAGATATAAATGTTGGCCGTGTAAGATGACTCAGCTCCGTATAACCGACATGCGTATTTAAGAATTTCTCATTGTTTCTATGCCTAAAGATTGTGCATTCAACTGGATCGGACTACCTATTGTAATTAGTGCAAGATGTAAATCCTTAAGCATATATATATATGTGATATGTGACAATGTGCAAGGGATCTTTTTCAATCAATTAATTGGAAAAAATGCAGTAGTAATTGTAGTGGATATTAATTTAGTTAGAGGAGAATGGTAGTAGATAAAGTAATATGAAAGCCCTACCACAAATGTCAACTATCAGACGAGAAAATGCTCGACAGTTGACACACACAATTATCGAAATTAATAATGGCCTCTTAATAGTTGAGACAATCCTTCGCAATCTATATATATGTGGATGGTCCTAGCTAATTTGAGTGGAGGACTCGAGAAGTCAAAGTTCATAACTTATGGACATGGCTCAACATATCGAGTCCGGACCCTCTGTTTCATTTTCGTCCCATTTTATATTTAACTATCTTTTGTCTTCTGACACATAATCATCTTATCATATTTACACAATTATTTTTAATAATTAATGCTTATATGTTAAATGGAGAACTAATTAAACACAAAATGGGACAGAAAATCCAAACTCCAACATATCTACATGCTAAGATGAAAGATGAAAACTCTTTAGATAAACTTAACCTAGAATTTCTGTTGAACATGTTTGACTATGATTCTACTCATATCATTTAGTGTATTTTTGCATTTTCTATTAATATCTAGATTTCTGTAGCGAAACGATTTAACGGTCAATTGAATGAAAGGTTGAGAAAAGATAAAGATTAAATCTTGTTTTATGAGATAAAATTGGAGGAAATAGAGAGAAAGGGAAATGAAGATGATTCATGCTCGTATACTTTGTCTGTAGTATTAATATTATAAAAATGGACGCATCAGGGAAGTAGATGGAAAAATGACTTTATTTTATTAATTTGTAATATAAGGGAGAGATTGCATCAATAATAATAAAAATTCATTATAAATATGATAGTAATCAACTAATCTTCACCGATCTTCACAGTCGAATAAATTCATAAGCTTTATCATCCCAAACTCGATCAAATTTAAATATTTGTGCATCTTTTCTCGCATAAAATCATAGCATGTGTTGCAAGTCTTGCTACTGAAATGTTACCGTATCTAATGTGTTCAATTTTAAAAGGACTATCAAGTTCGAAGTTGATTCAAAATAAATTCCGACTTTATTTGGTTTAATGAAATTTAACCATCCCTTGAAGTTCGAAATTTTCAAAACTACAATATCTTTTAGCATCGTAATAATAGGTCAAGTAAGATAAAGGTGAAAATAATAATCAAAGTGAGTCTTCAAATTGCATTGATGACGAAGAAAGGCACGACGTTAAAGCCACAACAATCATAAGATACGTATCCCTCAAACAAACAACGCAAATATTACGATTATAATTTAATATCCTTCCCAATATAATGGAGTATAGTATTCAGAGGTCAACTATAATAGGATACTAGTATAATACTATAGCATAATTTCTTCCAAAAGTTTCCATAAACTTTTTTCTATTCTGGACTAAGGCCCTGTTCTTTTGGACTGAATAAGAGCTGAACTGAACTGAACTGAACTTATAGGAGCTGAACTGAACTTATTTGAGCTGAACTGAACTGAACTGAACTTATAGGAGCTGAACTGAACTTATAGGAGCTGAACTGAACTGAACTTATAGGAGCTGGACTGAACTGAACTTATAAGAGCTGAACTGAACTTATAAGAGCCGAACTAAACTTATAGGATCTGAACTTTTCTGAACTTAATTTTACTTAATTCAATATAATTTATATAATCTAAAATTTACTAAACTGAACTTTATTACATAAAGTAAGATAATAACATAATTCCAATTTATATACATTGGTTTGTTCAAATAGATTACTACGTTGACATCATCTTTATCTGTATCTTTATCTTTTGGAAAAGACTGTCATAAAAAAAAGTATACTCTAAAACATAAGGTAAGATAATAACATAATTCCGATTTATGTACATTGGTTTGTTCAAATAGATTACTACGTTTACATTACGATAAAAAAATAAATCACATATTACATCGTTTTCTAACCATCTATTTCCATATCATCATCTTCTTCATCACTTTCTTCTTTATCTTCACTATCACTCGTAACAACGAATCTATTGCCTCGCCAAATGTTTTTTACTATCTTGTTTCGTACCTTTAACATGGTTTTTTTCCACTTATCATCAAATATGCCCAAATCTACTGTTCCTTGAATACTCACGTCATGTTGTATAATTAATAGGTATTCCAAGAGTATGCATCCTTATAAAATTATGGAGTGTGAATGTATAAAACAATAATAGACATTTGATACTTTTGTGACATTCGGGGCATATTTTTTAACACCCACCTTTTTTTCAATTGACCAAATGTCATTCCACTAATTAATGTCAAATGTTTTTATATCGGTTTTCATAAATAATATAAAATGTCATTCCACTAATTAATGTCAAATGTTTTTATATCGGTTTTCATAAATAATATATTTCGTATAACTTTTCTGAACTTAATTTGTAAGAATTGATTTTTTCTGAACTGAACTTATAAGAGCTGAACTGAACTTATAGGAGCTGAACTGAACTGAACTTATAGGAGCTGAACTAAACTGAACTTATAGGAGCTGAACTGAACTTATAGGAGCTGAACTGAACTTATAGGAGCTGAACGGAGCTGGACTGAACTTATAGGAGCTGAACTGAACTTATAGGAGCTGAACTGAACTTAAAAGGGCTGAGTTTAAGTCCAAAAGAACAGGGCCTAACTAGCCTTAATTCTTCCGTGATTCACAGGACAAGAGATAACTTAAGTGATAAGAACACTTTTACCTCAATTTTAAAGTTGTGCGCTTTTTTAAACCAAAAAATAAAAATCGTCCGTGATTCACAAGCAAATACCACTAGACTAAACTAGTTTCCATTATTATTATTATTATTATTATTATTATTATTATTATTATTATTATTATTATTATTATTATTACAGTAGTAATAAAAAGTCAAATATTGAAATTGATATTGTTTGTGGACAATAAAGATAAATGAATGAGTATTTTAATTATATATTTAAACAAATTATACATTGTTCATTAATAATTATAACACTCGAATGATGAAATTAATTTCGCAAGTAATTTGATCATCAAAATGCCAATATGTGGAATGGTAATATACTATGTTTAAGTCGTTTATTTACTTTTGAATTTATTAACAAAAATTATCGAAAAAGATAAAAGAGGTAAACATATTATTATTGAGATAAATAATTGAGTAATATATAAGTATAGAGATAATAATAAAAAGTGCATGGATTGAATTTATTTACTTAAATACAATATTCATCCTCTTTTATAAGTGCCATTTTATCTTAATCTAGTTTATTTGGTAAAATAGAACTACCTTTATAAGAGAAAAATATTATAAAAGAATCCTTTAGAAAGTCATATGAAATCTTCTTTAAGATTCCATAATAATAATATTGTAATAAAAGTCGTATGAAATCCTAATATTAGACGGCAAAAATATTTTACCCCTACCAACTTCCAAATTCCACACTCAATTACAATTATATGGCCATTAGTATTTGATCTTTCAAGAGTTATTCTATTTCACCCAAACCACTCTTCACCTCCCCTAACAAAACTTAACCTTTCCTAAACTTTAGTCAACATACATAAACAATATTTATACTTATATTATATTATATTATATTATATTACAATTAAAAATTAATTAGAAACCCTAATAATATCCTTTATTTTTTTATATTTTTTTTCTAAATTGCCCTCCATGACCCTTCAAAGTCCCATATATATATATATATATATATACCCAACCTAATCATCATTCCCCTCTCAACCTCCACAAAAAAAAATCACACACAATTTCACAATAACAAATATCATGAGCAATATACCAACATCCTTACTCAATTTCTCTCTAACCCTATTTCGCCTCGCAATCTCCTCATCCGACCCTTGGCCTTTTTCTCACTTTTTCTTATAACACGAGCTCAAAATAACCCGTTAATTTGATAACCAAATTATTTTCCGATCCATCGAGTGCATAAAAACCAAGAATTCTTTTTGTTTTGTAATGGGTGGTAGTGAAAGACACAACATGGTAAACTTATATGATCTCCTACATCACCATAATAATAAGAACAAGGATGAAATAAAGAACGTACCAAAAGGGTGCATGGCAATTATGGTAGGACGTGAAGAAGAAGAAGAATTACAAAGATTTGTAATTCCAATTATTTATGTTAATCACCCTTTGTTTATTAATCTTCTTAAGGAAGCTGAAGAAGAGTATGGTTTCAAACATAAGGGACCCATCACCATACCATGCCACGTGGAGGAATTTAAGCATGTTCAAGGTTTGATTGATCAAGAACAAAACAATCATCATAGTCATCACCATCATAGTCATAATAATCATCATCAACATCATAATTTCTTGTGTTTTAAGGCTTAATTTGATACCATGTGTATCACTTTCTTTGTTGCTCGGGATTGCGAAAGGCCTTAAAGATCAGCATTAAACTTTTGGTTGGGATAATCGGGTGAAGTATTCATTGTGAAGTATTCATTTGCAACTTGTAAAAAGTCATTAGGATTAGGGTTTTATTTCTTTGATTTTCGTGTTAGTTTATTTTTGGTGGGTTCTTTATCTTTTTAAAGAGATAAAATACTTGCTATATAGCTTGATAATGATGAAAAGTTTGGATTATTAATGAGATTTTCTTTTTTATTACTTGAAGTCTTGAACATTGTTTCCTAATTTATTTTTCGTTATTCTTGCATTCTTATAGTACGAATTAGTCAAATCTTACTTAAAGCAAGGTTTATTATTGCGGTTTTTCTTACGTGTGTCCTAAGGGCACACGTTAATATCCTTAATAGGGAAGGACTTTCATCAAAAATGCAATTATAGATGATTTTATAAGTCCTCTATTAAATTTATTAACCTCAAACATTAGAAAAACTTTATATTATTGCATACAAATTTGGAACGATTATCTTCCGAATGTATTTCCATTATCGTTAAATTTTGTTGGTTTCGAATTGGACTCCGGATCGTGTTGACAAGTGCCATTAATTTTCGACCGAAATTAGTGCTACACTCAATTTTCTTATACTCATATAGTATTCCATAAGATTTTGACGTTTTCACCATTAAAAGTATTATACCGTCTCACACTGTAAGAACGTCTTACAGAGAGCATAGTGGATAGAACGAGAAATGATCAATAGATCTCCATTGAATAAAGTTAAACAAGTATACTAAACTAAAGTCCATAAAATTGAACTGCGGTTGAAGAAAACATGACGACATTGTAAACATTAACAAGAATCTTTGAATGTATGTTCAAGTGGTTGATGTTTGGTGACATGTAGTAATAGATTGCGTTCCACTATGAATATGGTGGGGTCGTAACTTTGTGACTGATGGTTTGTAGTTTGGGACAGATTGGAGTTATCCTTGTAGACCTTGATGGATCCATGATTCCATTCATCTTTGATTATCCTCGATTTCTCGGCAGAATAATTCTTATTTAAAACGGAAATATTTATCTTAAAAAAAAAAAAGGGTTATTCACCTGTATTAAACAGTATTGACTATTGAATCTGATTTAAGGAGTACTTAAAATGGATATAACATTTTAAGTATTGCTAA
>JAIUZE010005980.1:0-37438 GCA_022085475.1 Heliosperma pusillum
ATAAGAAACCTTCTAGACTGAAGAAACAATCTAGACTGAGGTTAGCTACAAAGGCGGCTGGAAGAGAGAAAAGTAGTCGTCAAATAGGTGAAACATAGGTTTAATTCTCACTTCACCAGACAATTGTAGAAGCATCGAGGGGTTTTTCCTACATGGTACCCTCGTATTTTTTTAATTCTACATGATACCCTTCATCTTTTGAAAAAACATCATGGGTACACCTAAACTTAATGAAAATTTCTTAAAATACACCAAATGTTCTAACCCGTCTTTTTTAAATGTTCATTTTATGCACTTTCTATTAATGTTTAGCGAAACTTGCCAAACAATATCATAAATACCGTTTAATCAAATCTTAAACATATATTCTTTATAAAATTTGACTGTTAAAAAACCTCAAAATTTATATATTAGGGTATTTCATGAACAATTTACAAAATTTAGGGGTAGCAATGATGTTTTTAAAAAACGAGGGGTACCACGTGGAAAAAGAAAAAAACATTGTACCATCCAGAAAATCCCTAAAATTTTAAACAAGTGTAGTAGTTGAAGAAAATCATGTGCCATTGTGACTGCATACAAATTTCAACATCATCATCGGCCATTTAACTCCGAAGACAGATAGACATAGTATAGTAATAATTTTTACATACTCCCTCCTAGTCTTTGTTTTCTTCCCTATTTCCCTTTTGAGCTTAGTTAGCTAATCTTCCCTATTTCCTTTTTGTGCTTAATTAGCTAATCTTTCCTGTTTCAATTTTAGGACATAAAATTGAACATACATGAACAAGAATACCCTCAAAACAGACACCCTCCTAACACCTCAGTCCCATCCCCTCAGGCCTCAGGCCCTCACCCTCCATCGACAGCACTTCCCCTCCAATTAAGCTACAGCCTTACCTCATTCTTAACTCACACCACCACAAACACCCCCACCTCTTTGCCTGAAACACTCTCAACCACTATCTGAACTGCCCCACTCCACCACCACAGATACTGTTCCACCCTTAATCAGACCACCATATTAACCTCCCCTCACTCTAGACACAACTCAAGCAACCTCAGGAGTCACGTTGGACCACCTCCAGCCTTCTTGTTGTTACTGCCCAGGTGCCTAATTTTCAGGTGTGTCAAGGTGAGCACATACAATAAGAGGTCCAGCAAAAGGAGCATCGGGATGAGGTGGGCAGCCGGGACTAGGAGATAGGGAAGGGTTTTCGACGGTGAGGGTGGCAGACAGACATTGTGGTTGGCTATGTTGCTCGGAGGTTTCAATATTACCTCGCGTATCTGATGAGTCATAATTATATACATGTTTATGCCTCCTTTTAATAACTTTTGTGATGGTTTTTGTGATTAATTATGTCATTAGATGCCGTTATTTGCTAGAATGTCGATACTTCCGCTATTTCGTGTTTAAATGCATATTGGATGCATTCGAGGAACAAATGAATGATGTACATGTCCAGCACTGCGGAGTCGGCAAGACGGAGAACTAGAAGATATGCACGAGAACCGAGGAAGAATGGAAGAGAAAAGAAGAGAAAAGTTGATCAAGTAACACCCAACTCAATCGGTGGCCTCGGAACTCGATGAATTAACTTATTTCGTTAGCTTTCTTAAAGTTGATTTATGTTTAATATAAATACAAAACTTGACTTAGGATACGCTTTTTACTGTTTAGAATTCTTAGAGAAAAAAAACTCTTAGATTAGTTTCAGCTAGAGATCTACGCAACTTCGTTCTTTGATTCATTGAATCCTTTATTTCAGTAATCTTTAATCTTTACTTTTTTTCAATAATTTAAATTCTTATTTCGTAATTGTTTTGTTATCATCTTTTTATGCCTTTAGTTATGCTTAATCTTTATATTACTGTTGTTAATCATATTAGTATGAGTAGCTAAGTATTTAATCTAGGGTAAAGGGGATCTAGGTTATTAGAAGGGGGTTAATTAATGAATTGATGGTTAAATTGCATAAGTTATTCAAATGTTGTCTACTTCTAGTTAATTGATTTACAGATCAAGTCGATTAATTAGTCTTGTAAATTAGGATTATCACCAACGGGTTAAGACTAATAAAGGCTGCGACAATTGAATAGACTAGTTTAATAATAACGACCGCCTGTTAAATCTAGATCTAAAGGGCATACTAGAGCCGATCGATCTTATGACCTTAAACAACTTACTCGACTTAATTCACCTTTTGATTGAGTAACTTGCATCCCCTAATAACATACCTAGTAAACCTGATCCCTAGACCTTTTAATATTATTGAATTTGTCTTTTAATTCCATTGCAATTAGTTGTAGCAAACCAAGCAAAACCCCGGAAATTGTTACCTTAAGACAAACTATTACATTAGCAAATAGACTATTACCGCCTCCTTATGGTTGAGCTAGGTTTACTTTGATTTAGAGTACGCGACTTTACCCTCTTACCTGTGTCGGACACTCGACAATCGGCCGTGGATAGGAGACTCTGACACTTCATTTTAGACCAAGAACATAATTTTTTTTCATAAATTAGACGAATCGGACACTTGGACACGCACCCATGTCGGATACTTCTAACCGACTGCGGGCAACATAGGTAGGTGACCTTTGAAAAATGGTGTTGGTCCTCTTGACATTAACATTGTTTTTGGTGGTGATGTGGCACGATTAGGTTGAATGTGGTGGTGATCTAGGGTGTGGTAATGGTGCGGTTGAAATGGGATTGGATGTAAGGGTGGTGCACCGATTTCGGTGGGGGTTGTGGTGTGCCAGGGATGATAAAGGAGGACAAATTTGGTGAGGGTTTAAGGGAAATGTGTCCATGTTTTACTCCTTGCTTATCTCATGTGTCCAAAAGAAAAGGGAATAAATCGCAGACTAGGAAGGAGTAATTGACAAAAAAAAAACTGAGCTAGCAACAGCCAGACAAAATTTATATTAGCTGACATTTATAATCCACTGTCTAGGGGGAAGCCTACAATTTAATCTCACTAAACTATCATGGATAATAAAGCAAACATAAGGACAACATATACATGCAGAAATGCAACATAAGTTATACGGTGTACAATTTTCAAGAAGCATACCCTACGTTGTGGGAACAATTTGCAGATCTGTTTAACAACAACTGATTGTTTATGTAACCTTTCTGAGGTTATTGCCATCTGCGGTTTATAGTCAAGATGGAGCATCAGAAGCCTTCAAACTTACAAAATTGCAAATACGTGGCAGGAGTGTCAACCACAAAGGATAAGGTCAGGTGGGAACACTTACATATCCTAGGCTCTGTGTATATATCCAATTAGGATAAGATTTCTCCAATTGTTCAACACGATGTTTCGCAAGCTGAAGAAAAGAAGCACAATGGAAAAGTTATGCCAAGAATATTAATACAACAACCAGACACCCTATACAATGAAAACCAAACTAATTTGGGGACAGTCGACACTAATTGCCTAATTGGCATAACAAAGAATTAAGAACCAAAACACAGAAACTGAACTAACAAAAGAAACTTAAAATACTTAAATGCAGGTTTACCATATTTTTAGAAGAATCAAGCAACCCATATCTGACTTTGAGATCATTAGACATCTTTTCAAGTTTAGTCTTGGCTGCCAAAAATAAAATCTCTATAATTTTATCACTTCGTTATAAATAGGGGATAAAAGTAAATAGCTCATAGTTAGATGCATAAAAACAAAAAAGGGCCCGCCCAACCATGCTGTAGTTGTTCTCTTCTATCGCGAAGCTTCTCTTTGAGCCCATAGATCTTCTCATTTTGAGAAATTTTCCAATTAAGCTGCTTATCTGCCTTTCCCTGATGCATAACAACTAAAATTCACAAATTCTTGAATATGTTCCTACGCTTGAATTAAGAGAACACATAATGTTTATGATTCCATCATACAAATAAATATACAGGACAATGGAAGAAAAATAACTTAAGTCTACAAGGTATTTGCAACCAAATTTCAATTTTTTTTTTCAGACAATCTGAATTACCAATATTTTTACATTGACCAGGATTCTTCCCCTTTCAACTGCAATATTTTAATTTAGGAAAGAGACCGATTACTTTCTACTCTAACAGAAATGAATGTTAAACGACATACATGAGAAAAAATTGCTACAAACTTCTTATTCCATCATCTGATAATATGCAGGCTTATCACAATTCACAAGTGACATCCATAATCAATATTATTCCATAAAAATCATAACGACTCAAGCAACTACAACGCGGAATACGCCTATACAAATGCTTTTACTCACAAATCTCAATGTAAGATACTTTAAACAATCCCTGAATCAGCAACTAAGGCATATTCTAGGAAGTAGGATTGCAATACCCCTTAAGTTTCGGTACCAAATCAGTCCAAATGTGAGTTCTCCAATTTACATATAAGACCTCGCTAATTTTATTTCGACTGTTCTTGAATTTACACTTTAGCGCACACCCCGAATTTTCCAGCTACGCCACTACCCTAAATGCACGACATATGATGGCGCACATTATACAGACATTCCATCTAAAAATGCTTTGAACAATCCCTGAATCAGCGACTAAGGTATATTCTAAGAAGTAGGATTACAATACCCCAAAGGTTTCGGTACCAAATGTGAGTTCTCCAATTTACATTTAAAACCTCGCTTGAATTTACACTTAAAAATGCACACCCCAAATTTTCCAGCTACACCACTGCCCTAAATGCACGACATATGATGGCGCATATTATACAAGCATTCCATCTAAAAAACTAGATGATAAGAGTTTGAGATTTCGACAATAGGATGATTCACAACAAATCAATTAAAAAACAAAACAATTAAACAACAAACAATGATAAAAATCAAACCTTTGCCCCTAACTCCTCTGCAAGCATCGAGTAGAGTTGATCACGACGACCCTTTAACGATTTAAGCAAAGTGTAATAATTATTCAATCTGAACTCAATTGACAGTAAAAACAAAAACAAAATATTAATTAACCTCATAAAATTCGCCAAATTCGTTGCTTAAAGAACCCTAGAATCAGAAATCACACAAATTAAAGCTGAATTCCATTAAAAAAAACAAAAACAAATACCTGTAATTAACGCAAATAGTACAAATTGAAGGAATATTAGAGTTCTCGCATATTCCGCAACAACTTGATTTGCGATTCATCATTAAAATTCGCTACATTTTGAACAATTAATCGAACAACATTTAGTTTCCAGTTAAAATAATAATACAGACAAGAAAAACAAAGAGAAATTGAAATTGAAAAGAAGAAAATATTACCTTATAGTAGTGGTATTAGTAGTGCGATGATGAACGTAGATATGTGAATAATTAGGGTTTGATGATTGATTGATAGTACTTGACTTCACAAGCAGATTTATCGAAGAGGAAGAGTTACGTTTAACTCTAATTTCTATGGATAATTACACTTTATTTTCCGCTATTATCTTCTAATAATTTATTTTTATTGTGAAATTTGCTTAATTTTTCTGAACAGAATTTATAGGAGCTCAATTATTCTAACTTATAGGAGCTAAATTTTTCTGAACTAAACCTGTAGCCTGTAGGAGCTGAACGTTTTTGAAGTTAACTTATATGATATGAACTTAACTTAAATTAATTTATTAATTTTATTAATATTATTATTATTACACTTTTTAAAGATATTATTGACAAAAAAATATATTTGGTCTAAAATATAAAATAAGATAATAAATTTTCCTCTTATATACTCCCTCCCATCACACCAAAGGTAACATTGGACTTTTCACACTTGTCGAGACGCGTTTTGCAACGTGAATATCTTTAGTTACACATTATTAAAAATCCGGATTGTAAAACATCGACGACGTTTTTCATAAAAAAGACGATACTTGCCCTTTTCCTTTCTCTCTCTAAACACATTATCTCCCAAATTCATTCAAAACCCACTAAAACACTCACCCTCTCCCACACCCCCACCGCCACCACTGCCACCACTGCCGCCGGCACGACCGCCGTCCCGCCCCCTGCCGTCCCCCCTTGCCGCCCCCCCTTGCCGCCGGTATGTATTTCTTCTATTTTTTTTTTTTTTTTGTAGATCTACTTATATTGTTCTTGTATTTTTGTTTTCTTTGTTTAAATTTGTTTGTTGTTAGTTTTTGTATTAGTTAAACTTGTAGTTATTAGGTTGTTGTTTGTAATTAGTTGTTGTAATTTGTTTTGTCTTAGTTTATATTTATTTCATAGTATGTTTATTTTTGTTCTTGTTAGATTTGTTGTAAAATTAATTTGTTAGTAATTTGTTGTTAGTAATTTGTTGTTTGTAATTTGTTGTTAGTAATTTGTATGAAAAATAGGTATAAAGATAGAATTAATCGGTTTTATTTTCGATTTATTCATCCCGATATGATGAAATTTGGAGGAAAAAAAATTTGCTCTCATGGTTGGACAACCAAATCACACGTCCAACCATGGGGGAAAAAAAATTTTCCCTCAAGTTCCACCATGGTGGGACGTGTGATTTGGTTGTCCTACCATGGTGGGATTAAATTTCTGGAAATCCACCATGGCTGGACAACCAGATCACACGTCCCACCATGGTGGAAATTCCAGAATTTTCATCCCACCATGGTGGGACGTGTGATCTAGTTGTCTAGCCATGGTG
This sequence comes from Heliosperma pusillum, assembly GCA_022085475.1. Lineage (NCBI taxonomy): Eukaryota > Viridiplantae > Streptophyta > Magnoliopsida > Caryophyllales > Caryophyllaceae > Heliosperma > Heliosperma pusillum. Next base: position 6,650 of record JAIUZE010005980.1, read on the forward strand.
GGATTTCCAGAATTTAAATCCTACCATGGTTGGTACTCAAAAAAAAAAATTTCGCCCATGGTTTGAATTTTTTGATTAAAAGTCCGTCCATGGTTTACCCAAATTTTTTTTTTTTAATTTGTTAATTAAGTTGATTAATTTAATTTTTTCGATGGTAATATGTTTTTGGAATATTATTTACGCTTATTTGAATGTTTTAATTGTGTAATGCAGATGGGAGATCGAGGAAAGAGCGTTATGGTTCCCGAAGATCGTATGGTGAACCGTAGAGTCACGGCTTCAAAGCGTCGTATTGTTTTTCGGTGTAGTAGATCTAATCCCGTTAGTAGCGGTATTTCTGACAGGGAGAGGTCGGAGGAGGTAGGAGGTAGTGTTCCTCAGATTGTTCATGGTTACGAGGAAGCGGAAGATGATATTGTTGACGAGGGTTTGGTGGAGTCCGAGTCTGAGGGCGAGGAGGATATTGTTCAGCGGTCCGTAACTTTATCGAGATTGGAGGTACCGTTGTCTCAGAGGTTAGCTCGGGACTCCTTTGGTCGCTATTCTAGGTTGGATGATGGTTCGCAGAGGGAGCCGCGGAAGAAGCCGCGCAGCGATAGTGATTGGCTCCTTAGAGACCCAGTTTCTGGTGGGCCCCGTAACATATCGGTGTTACGCAGTTTTGGGGGGCATGTGGCATATAGTAGTTGGATTGAGACGGAGGAGGCTAGGTCCTTTATTAAGTGTTACGAGAGGCTGAGTTATGTGGATGGGTTAGGGAGCATGGAGGTGCCGGTTGATGTTGTTAGGAGGTTTCAGCTGAGTGGGTTGACTGGGTTGACGATGTGCTGCACGACAGCTTTGGATGAGAACCTTCTTAGCGCTTTCATAGAGAGGTGGCAGCCGGATACCAACACTTTTCATATGCCTTTCGGGGAGATCACCATTACGCTTCACGATGTGGAGGAGATACTTGGTATCCGGCCTACTGGTACGAGGGTGTTTGTTCGGGGTACCTCCGTTGCCGGTTCTTCGAGGGAGGAGGTGGGGTTGAAGAAGGACGTGGCACATTTTTTTGGTGTACCTCCCGGAGAGGTGGCACCACCGTTATATAAGGGTGGTGGCTTGTTGGTGTCAGCTTTGAGGGCTCATATCAAGGAAGGGACTGAGCAGGACTCCCTACGTGCTTATTTGATATTGTTGTTGGGACAGACTTTGTTTGTGGACAAGTCTGGTGATAGGGTGTCAGCTCAGTTGTTACCCTTACTTGATGATCTGGAGCAGGTTGGAGAGTATGCTTGGGGTGCCGCTTGTTTGGCATATATGTTGATGCGTGTCTTTTATATGCGTTTATTCTCTTATTTGACACGCATTTCTATGCTTATTACGTAGCTTTTAGCTATTATTATTCCTCTATTTGCTACTTTGGGTTGTGTTGTAGTTTTATAGGTTATTACCCAAGAAGGAGTAAATGCAAGCCAAATCCTATCAACAAAGTAAGTTTGAAGGAATTTCAAGAGCCTTATGTCACTAGTGTCAACTTTGGAGAGCCATATCTCAAGATCTACAACTGATAATCCAGTGATTCCAATTGGAGATGAAAGCTTATCCTCTTAGCTTTCCAACGCCACCAAAAATGCACGTTTTGACCAAGTAACGAAGAAATGGCGGCCTCTTGAAGTTCGGTGCGCAGTGCAGGAAATTCGCCAGACTTTTAGTCGATCGACTATCTGAAGTTGTCGATCGACTAATTCTAGTAATCAGACAGTTATTTCGTGGCTCTGGCCCATTAGTTACTTAATTATTCTAGCTTATGGATTTAGTATTTAAGCCTTATAAGACAGAACAATTAGGTTATGTTTTTCATACTGTTAAACATTCTACGTAATTTTAGATCGAAGACTTGGAATCAACCTTTCTTCCTTTTCTTTTGGTATTGAATCTTTCTCCTTTAGTTTGAATTCCTTCTTTTTAATTCCTCTTTCCTTGTTCTTTCTCTTTACTATTTAATTTATTAGATTGTTAATTGTTCTTCCATCTTGTTCCATTATGTTTAATTCAATTCTTATTGTTATAGTTAATTTCATTACATACAACATGAGTAGCTAATTCTATTATGCTAGGATTAAGGGGAACTGCGGTTATGTGACGGTATAATGATTAGATTATTAGTTTAGTCATAATTATTGGTTCGTATTGTTAATCGTTGCCTTTAATTGTTAGTAAATTGGTTAAATGCATGTGACCGATCTATTAGTTTGTTAAGCCTTGACCTAGATCGTAAGATATGGAAAGGGTAGAACTTGCAGCGAACAATAGAATTTACTAATTAGAGCGAAAGTTACTTTAGTAATTCTAGGGTGAATAGTAGACCGGAAGGAACTATCCATTACCCTTCAAACCATGTTTATGTTAATCTTTTGATTCTATCATTGACCGTCGTTAACCGTGGTAACCCGATATCCTAGCTATTTCTCTTATTATATTTTAATAAACTTTCTTCCTTTATTTCTCTTACCTTTATTTCTCTTTCCTTCACTACTTGTAGTTTAGATAACAAACAATCAAAACCCCCATTTGTTACTTAGACAGACTATAAATTAGCAAATAGAATTTCTTTAGTCTCCCTGTGGATACGATCCCGACTTCTTTTACTGCATTAGTTTAGGCCTGTTGGTTATCTTTGATTAGGTGTGCGATTTAGCCTGTCATATGTACCGGCAGCTAGGCATGACAACGCGACGGGAGGCTCGCGGTGTTAGTGGGTGTCTGCCCTTATTGCAGGCATGGACTTACGAGTACTTCCCCCAGTGTCGGCCACACGGGGGAGATTATTTGGAGGGCAGGCCACGGGTGGATGCGTGGAGGCACGTTCCTCGGTTTAAGGGCGACCTTGACCATTTTCAGATGTGGCGTGTTAGGTTGGACGGGTTTAGTAGGGAGCAGGTTAGATGGACGCCTTATTGGACGCGTATGCCGAGTTCTGCGAGATATTCTCGCTATTCCGGCTATATTCGATATCAGTCCATTGTTGAGTCGTACCAGCCTGATCGGTGTATGCGTCAGTTTGGGTACATTCAGACTATCCCGATGCCTATGCCTATCCCATGTACCGAGTACCGTCCAGCGAAGAACGGTTATAATGTGGAGTTTGGCCAGGAGCCCGATACGATGTGGGGCCACGAGACTTCCTTGGTGAACTTCAAGAGTCGGTCTCGACGAGCTACGATGCCTTTCTAGGTATCTCGAGACTATGAGAGATGGTACGATGATATTTCTCACCGATTCTATTTTCCACCTTCGGATCGTCTTCATTTTATGCGTCCACCTTTCCACGCTGAGCCAGAGGTAGCCGTTGCACTTAGTAGGCAGTTCTCAGATGTCTATCGTTTACCTACTCCGGAGATGCAGCAGCAGCAGTTAGATATTTTGTTTAGTCAGATGAGCATGTCCTACGACACCCATGAATAGGGTAACTAGTACCGGATATTTATGCATTGTATTTGTTTTATTCGGTTTTTATGTAGTATTGACTTATCTTTTATTTAAATAGTTATTATTTTTATTGTTTTGTTGATTTATTTACTTTTATTTATATTATTGTTGTATTGGCCAGAACATGAAAACCCTAAAAATTTGTCTATTTAAACCCTTTACCCAACAAATTATTTCCACACAACTCACTATCTTCTCTCTACTCTTAAAATATATTACTCCTCTTATACTACACTTTAATCATGGTGATGACTAACATACAACTAGTGAATTATTATCAAACTAAAATTAACGAGATAGTTAACGAGTTTCCCTTACTATTCGACCGCCTTATGATTGTGTTGAATAATCATGTACTTAATAATTTCATTAGTCGTGGCAATCCCCCTATCTTCGCTTCAACTAATGCATGGACCTATTTACGGTCTCAACAACCCTTCCATTCATCCTAGGAACGTAACAGAAGGTATGGTTACTTTTAATAGATTGTCTAATTTTTCCATTTAAAAAAAATTGCATTAATTATTATGAAGTTTAATTTTTGTTTTTTCAGAAACTGTCATCTTGAAGCGATGTGAGTGGGAGAAAGTGAGGTTGGAGATAGTTGAACTGTTTAAGAGGTGTTTGACAGTTGTCCCATATAGGACCTTGCACTCTATGTGAAGGTGACGGCCGGATGTTCGTGGGGCCATTTCAGAGTCTTAAAACCTTTGAAATGTATGTAACTTTCATAGAGGAGGAGTTTTATAGGCCAAATGGTTCTTCTTCCGAAGGATATTCAACTGATTAAGTGTTAATGAAATGTATTTAACGATGATTAATTGTTGGTTCTGCAAAAAATCGTTGTAATATTTATCAGTTTTTAATTAATGAATAAAGTTGTCAGTTGAGTTGTCACATCATGCTCAGAACTTTATTAAAGTCGTCAGTTGAGTTGTCACATCATGCTCAGAACTTTATTAAAGTCGTCAGTTGAGTTGTCACATCATGATCAGAACTTTATTAAAGTCGTCAGTTGAGTTGTCACATCATGCTCAGAACTTTATTAAAGTCGTCAGTTGAGTTGTCACATCATGCTCAGAACTTTATTAAAGTCGTCAGTTGAGTTGTCACATCATGCTCAGAACTTTATTAAAGTCGTCAGTTGAGTTGTCACATCATTTTCGGAACGAATTCCCAGCCTGACCTCTATTTAAGGAGCTCACTCCACCATCATTTTTCACAAAACTTACTATCTCATCTACTATCTCCCTAAAACCTCATCTACCATCATGCCTATGAACGATGTTGAAGAGGTTAATTTCATACAAAATAGAATTGATGAAATTGTTAATGAGTTTCCTTCCATATTTCGCCGTTTACTAATCGTGTTTAATAATAATATCATTTGGGATTTCATGAACCTTTATGAAACTAATCTCGTATCACTACCACAAATGATGGGAACTCCCTATAAGACAAATTACCCTCATATTCCTGAAATGAATATAACAAAAGGTAAAATTTCTGTCAACTTTAATTTCAAACCTTAATAATATAATTTCTTATCATTTCAATTTGTTTGTTTAGAATAATAAGTTGTTACCATTTTATGTTGTTTAGAATCTGTCCTTCTGAAAAGGGATGAACTAAAGAGGATCGAGGCGGAGTTGATTGAATTTTTCAAAAGATGTGAAACCATCATTCCGTCCATGACACTGCATCAGCTTATGGAGGGTTACCATGGTGATGGTCAGATATTCCATGGCCCGCCCGAGCCAATTTTTATATACCACATTTATACCGGCTACATGGAGGAGGAGTTATTCAAGCCAAAGGAATATTCATCCACAGATTACTCCACTGATTAGTCTTACTAAAACCGACTGCATGTGTTTAATGAAAAAATGTGGTGATGATGATTTCGTTTGCAACATGGGTATTTTAATCGTTTCTTCTATGTAATGTAATTTTAAGACTTTAACTTATGTCAGCTTTATTCGAGTACTTTATTAATAAATGTCAACTTTATTCGAGTATTGTCAACGTCAATTATATTTAACCAAAAATTAACGTAAATTAAAAAAAACAAACATTACATAAATATTCATCAAAAGTACAATTACATTTTGAACACATTAATAAAGTGATTAACCGAAGCTCAATTTCCGTGCAACTTCTTCATCGGTGCTTTCATTTCTTCGTCTCCGACTTCTTCCCGTGGCGGATCTGATGCAAGCGTTCCAGTTCTCGATATTTCTCTGGTACAAAGTTTCGAGATGACTGACACTTTCGTGTCTATAAGTCCGCCAAGCGGGAGCTAGTGGTGGCATGGCAACATCATCTTGCGGCCCTCTTGAATGCAACCGCATCCAATGACTGTGGTAGTTTACAATCCACATAACACCAAAGGGTTTTTGACCTGGAACCAAAGCCCTAAGTGGTAAAATTGTCTCACAACTACCACCCCAAATTTTCTCACCATTGTCGCGACGGAAATGACCGATAACACATATAGTCCAGTTGAAGGTGGTTGCAAATACAAGTAAGTGGTCGGAATACATCCAATGCTCCGTACCGCATGGGATCTCAAGATAGAACTCGGCACGCCTCAATGTACTCTCAAAGCCTGTCAAACCAGTCGTAGAGGATGGATGAGTACCGAACAGGTTCTTATAGACGTCGTCGCTCCTAATCTCTCGGGCACACCACATCCTCATCTGAAGGTAGTCGCCCTCTTGCCCCCGTTGGGCATGTGATATAACCCGGTAACCACAGTGACCATCGTCACCGACATCTACCCAACCATCGAACTGGCCCCAAAGTACCTCCGGTACCCCGTATCGTTTAGCCCAAGTTGAGACAAGGCCGATGGTGTAGTTTCTTTCTAACGGAGCGTTTGGTGGTCCTGGAGGAAAGTCCCCAAATAAGTGAGTACGAGCAGTAGATCTATCGGTGCTAGGTGTCCCATATTTCCTTTGACTATGCTCGAAAGACGACTTGTTCCTAGTCGTGGATTTTTTTGGAAGGCCTTTCGGGTTCTCGTTAATAGGAGGTGGCAAAACGTCCTCGTCCTCCGGATGTAGGGCGTCACGCATCTTCTCGGCTACCAACCTACGACGAACCGGGTCACTAATTCTAGCTTCCACTACTAACCCATCAAACTCATCATCATCGGTTCTCGGCATTTGATCAACACTATCAAATACCAAGGTCTTCCAAAAAACGTGAACATCATCAACATGGACCCTTCTACCACTCCTACTCAAATAAACCAATTTGCATGCACAAGGTAGGCCATGAGTTGTCTCAAGCACATGTCCACATCCCTCCTCTAACCCGACACCAAGACCAAGCCCTCTCTGAAGCTCCTCCTCCATTATTCCTATTGCCTTCGTCGACACGACCCCTAGCAACAATGAGAACAAACGACTAGTTATACGAGGCCGACTCCTTGAATCCTCAAGTGACTTTCTAATCTCCGAGTGTTGACTATCAAGCATGTCATTCATCTTCGACCACATACTATCAAGTGTCAAATTTGCACTTTTCAACCATGACTTAAGTAGAGAATGAGCCGACTCGACACGGGAAGTAGACGTGTTACCGAAATGTAGTACATCGTTTGTATAACATCGCACAAACTTCTCCTTGTGCATCGCCCAAGTGCTCAAAACATATCTCCCTAAGGGACCCCACTTTACACGAAAAGACTCCAATGCTTTTTCATACTCTTCCACGGTTAATGCATCAATAACCCGTACCCAACCCGCTTCTGGATTATAGTAGACAAGATCTCTATACCACTCGGTCTTGTAGATGTTCAGGGTTTTGGCATTGATGGCGCGGTTCACGTGCCACCGACACAAGAAATGACTAGAACCGGGAAACACCTCCCTAAGAGCGGCGATCAAACCCAACTCCCGGTCGGTGACGAAGACGGTAGGGGAAACAAAGACAGGTGCAAGAATGTCCGACAACCGCCTCAAAATCCACGTGTAGGAATCCTCGGACTCCGTAGAAACAAGTGCACAACTAATTAGAAACGAATTTCCGGTCGGGGTAACACCGACAATCTCAACCAGTGGATTCTTATAGGTGTTTGTCTTGTAAGTAGAATCAATGAGCACAACATAATGATAGGCTCGGAAAAGCTGCACGGCTACGGGATGTGCCATGAATATATGAGAGATCTGTCGTGTCTCCGGATCACTCACATGCCACATCAAATAATGTGCTTCTACCGCAAGAGCAAACATTTGTTGAGCCGTGTTCCTTCCACCCCTAAATTCCCGCCTCAGTTTCTTCGTCTCGTTATATATTTGATTATTTGACGGTTGAGGTTTAGCCGGCGTTCTTTGGTGAAGAGCGTTCTTGATGTCTTTTGGAAGCACACCGGCCTTAACCTGTTGCCTCACATACGCTTTCTCCTCGTCATCCAAAGCCGCAAAATGACGATCACCATCCTTGTAAACCACTTCCTCGTGATTGTGAAACCCTTTACCCTCGGCGGTGATTATGTTCCAAACTGCACCGCTATCGTCACCTTGCCGAGGGTAGTTCTGCACGGCTCGGATACGGAAAGTGCATCCACACTTATTCGACCCACGACGCTTCTCAGGATCATCAATTGGAGGAGGTCTACCATATCTTGAACATCGAAAGTAAGATGCCAACAACCCGTCTTTTCTTCTGTTTTTTGCCCCATTATTTGCTTTAACCAAAGCAAAACCATGATCCATTGCAATCCTACTCGCCCAATTAAAGGCATCATCGCGGGTAACAAAACCTAACGTCGTTTCAAAAAACGGATTGTAATCGGTGTTATTATTCCCAAATTCCTCAAACGAGTCCTGTTCAATGCAAATACGACGCTAATTAGACATTAAATAATTAATATATATTAGTAAAACATGATCTACATACGTAAAATGTTATTAATCATGACTATAAAAAAACGATATCATCTCACCATGGTCAGATGAAGAACTGGATGTCATGGACCATGGCCAGACCTCCATTTCACACGTCTGACCATGGTGGGACGTGTGAACTGGAGGTCTGACCATGGCCAGACATCCATTTCACACGTCCCACCATGGTCAGACGTGTGAAATGGAGGTCTGACCATGGCCAGACATCCATTTCACACGTCTGACCATGGTGGGACGTGTGAAATGGATGTCTGGCCATGGTCAGACCTCCATTTCACACGTCCCACCATGGTCAGACGTGTGAAATGGATGTCTGGCCATGGTCCATGACATCCAGTTCTTCATCTGACCATGATATTTTTTCATAATTATTTTTGAAAAACCGCAATTGAATTTTAACTAACTAAGACGTTACGTAAATCAATTAAGTTAGATAAGTATAAACAAACAATTAACGGATTCCGGGAAAAAAAATTAACAAACGTAAAATTTGATTAATATGTGAACATACCGAAGAGTGTTCGTCCGCCATGATAATCGATTTAGGATTTAGTCAAATTGTTGTTCTTGTACGATTTAGTCAAATTGTTGTTCTTGTACGATTTTAATTTTTTTAGTTCAATTAAGTTGATTTGATTTTAGGAGAATTTGAGAAGAGAGAGAGATAAGAGAGATAGAGAGTATAATTCAATAAGGGCAATTTCGTCTTTTTTATGAAAAACGTCGTCGATGTTTCCTAAAACGTCGTCGATGTTTCCTAAAACGTCGTCGATGTTTACCAGACGCCTTAAAAATTATACTCCCTTCTATTCATGGTATTCTTCCCTATTTCTTTTTTCGGTCGTTATTCATGTTTTATTCCCTATTTCCTTTTTTGGATATGGGGTAGTGTGTTTTGTGTGGTCTAAATTCATTTGTGTGTGGGGTAGTGTGTTTTGTGTGGTCAAAATTCATTTCCTTAATCTAAGAGCCAAAATGAAAGGGGAAGAATACATTGAATAGCAGGGAGTAATAATTTGATATTCTTGTAGTATTCATAATGATGATTCAAACAAGATCTCGCATGACTATATTTTCTCTTATATATTAGGAATAATACCAAAGATTCTCCACACCCATGAATAGTGCAAAAAGCCCAATGTTACCTTTGGTCTGGATGGGAAAGAGTATTATGTTACACTTATTACATTTTTTTTGTAATCATATATATTTTCATTTAATCCTTTTCTTCTTCTCTTTTTTTCATCTCCATCATTCTTGCCAAATATTTATCCTAATAATATAGTTGTACATCTAACCAAATATTATTGTTATTAAAAAAAAATTAGGACGCTAACTATAAAATGACCATCAATTTAACTTGAAGGCATAAATAAATAAATGGTATATAACTAGTTAATTTAACAATAAATAACGTAAAACGGTCTCACAATGTGAGACAATCCTAATATATGAAAGACAACTCATATATTAGCATTAAATGAATAGCTTATTTCACATATAAAAGTGGATCGTCTTACGGGATTGTCTTATTTTATAAATTATGTTAATTTTAATTTAATAAGATGTTAATAAGTCTAACATAAATAATTTTGTATATGTTAAGTTAAAGTTGTTGAACTTTTCTGAACTGAACGTATATGAGCTGAACTTATAGGAGCTGAACTGGACTTATAACAGTTGAATTGAACTTATAAGAGCTGAACTGAACTGAACTTAATTTTGCTGAACTTTTCTGAACTGAACTTATAGAAGCTGAACTGAACTTAAAGAGGTGGCTTTAAGTCCAAAAGAACAGGACCTAACTGCGATTATTTTTCATGCGGTAAATCTTGCGTGAGACATTGAGACGGTCTCACAGTGTGAGACAATCCATTTTTATAAACAATATACTCTTTTACCAACAGCAATAAATGAGTGAGTTTTTCTAGAACAGGACCGAGCTTACGGGGTGAAACCGTCTTACTCTAAAATCCGTGCTTTTCATAAGCCTTTTCCACTTCGATTTGAAAACATTATCAAAATCTCATAATTAAGTGATAATAGTCAATAATTCAATATAAGCCATTCAATTTGAATTTTCATCTCCTTTTTTACCCCTTCCCCTATTTTAATATTATCCCTTCATCTAACATTTGTATTTTTTATTAATCATCTATATTATTCTCTTATATCAGTTCTATTATTCATTTAGTATAGTCAATTTCTTTCCTTTTTTCTTGTTTACATCCATTGCCACTAGCATGAAATAACTCAATTTACAACTCAAATTCTCGGTAAGTAGTACAAGGTACTCAATTATACCTTCATTCCTTGTAAAATAACCACCACAATGAAGCTTCAAGTCTGTATTATAAGTGTTCTCTATCCTAAAAAGATTAAACCCACAAAAATCAACCAATTGAATATTCGAAAATTAGGTTTAAAGTGTAAGAAATTGATGCTTTCAAATAAAGTATAAGCACAACAATCGAAATCAAATTTAAATTCAGCTACTAAATTGTAAAGAAACAAAATTAATTAGATCAAAAAAAAGTCTTGAATAACACACTTGTAATTATGACTTCAACTAAGGAGAATGAATATGCAAGGTAGAAGAAGAGAAGTTGATCTACCTTTTGATGAATAAATGTAGGTTATGCGGTAATTACTTAGGTAAATAGGTTGATTAAATGAAAAAAAAATAAAGGTTGCAAGTTTTTCCCCAAATTGACAGGAAGGAAAATATTTTTAAAATAATGCTAAAAAAATAAGTATTTGTCGTTTTGGGTCGCGTTCAACACTATTTGTCAAAATGGTATCCACGTAGGTTCGAGTTTTCAAAACATGAAACACGGACAAACACGGAACAAACACGCCGTTGGGAATGACGTGTCTTTAATTTTTTTTTTTTAAAAAATCTACTGCTCACAGACACGCCAATGGAAATGGCGTGTCTCTTCAAAATAACCCGTCATTCCCAATAGCGTGTTTACTTTTAGTCCATTTTTGTAAGTTTTCATTTTCCTACTCACTAGAAACACGACATTGCCAATGGCGTGTTTCCTCCGTGTTTTTGGTTCGCGAAATTCGAACCTACGTGGACACCATTTTGATAAATAGTTTTAAACCTGACCTAAAACAACATATACTTAATTTTTTAGCATTATTTTAAAAATGCTTTCGGGTAAAGTTGAGTTATAGCAATGAGAATACCACACAGACGATAAGAGTGTACCACCTGAGTACAAGCGTCACAGTTCGCCTTACATGCCAAAACATAGGGTGCTGCTAAAAATCTTCGAAACATTACTAATTATCGTCGATAAATTACTAACGAACTACCAACTTTGCCCTTGTCATAAAAAAATTACCACTTACCCACTTTCTCTCACTAAGTTAATTTTTTTTTCAAAAAAAAAGACGATTTCACTAAAAAAAAGATGATTTGACTAAAAAGACAAAGACGGTTTGTTGAGACGATTACAATGACGGATAATAACGATTCCAAAAATAATCAAGCTCGTAACGAACATGAAGAGGTATGTTAGCGGATTTAATTACTCGTAATATTTTTTTTAAAAAAAATCGAAAATACTACAAAAGAGATGACTCCTCTTCCCACCCTAGGGCCAGAAGAGGAACCAACTCTTCTGACCCTAGGGCTGGACGAGCTAGCTCCTCTTCCCGCCCTAGGGTAAGAAGAGGAGGCTCCTAATCGACGATTTTCTTCAAGTAGGGAAAGTTTTATTTGGGAGTTTCAAACCGCCCTTGCACTCGGTTTTGGTTTGAAAAGAGGAAGCAACAAAATACGGGGTTCGAACACGTCTCTTCGGGTTGATTATTTTTATTGTTGAAGGGGCGGAAGAAAACCCGGTAATCGTGATGGTGACACGTTATTGAGGGCTAACACCTCGGCCGGGTATTGTAATTGTCCATTTAGGATGAAACTTGTTGAATTAAGTGTCAATCCTCCGGAGTGAGTTTTTTACATGGGTCCTACGGGACTACATAATCACGCCATGATGGAGTATAGAGACGGTGATAAATATGCTGCGAAACTTGATGACGACGAGATTGACTTTATCGACGCCCAAGTTCGAGCTCATGTACCTCCAGCCATGGTCCACGCGGGTTTACATCAGCGTAAGCCGGATAAACCTAGGCCGACTAGGCGACAAATCTATAACCGTGGCCAGAAAGTGAGAACCGAGGATCGAGAAGGCCGAAATTCGGCACAACAAATGTTAGCACTTGCCGTTTAGAGTCAGTATGTGTATTTTTAGGTTTGTGACGAGTCTACCCATCAGTTGAATCGTGTATCTATGGCACACCCGTAGGCTGTTCGGATGTTCCGTTCATATTATAATGTTGTTCTCATCAATTCCACTTAGAAGAGAATGAGTACGGCCTTCCGGTCATCGAGATGGTTGAGGTTACGCCAGTTGGTAAATCCTATGTAATCGCATATGCTATTGTTAAGTACGAGTTCGAGGAGGGATATGCATGGGTTTTACGGCAGCTGTAGTCCCTTCTTCATGAAGATGTTCAACCAAATGTCATTGTCACAGATTTCGAGAAAGGTTTGGCGAATGTTATTCCTACTGTTTTCCCTTCTTCCACCCATTTGTTATGCACGTGGCATATTTATTGTGCCGTGGAGACTAAATTACTTACTCACCAAGAAGGATAGTTGGGCCAAGCATGTTACTTATGTGTTGTTTCGCGATCTTCTGGAGGCGGGGACTAATGAGGAGTTGGACGAAGCATGGTCGGTTTTGGCTGGTAAATGGCCCGTCGTGGCTAATTGTTTGGGTAATACTTGGATGCCACATTTCGAGAAATGGTCGATGTGGATGACTAACAAAATCATAACATCACGGGAACACGACTAGTTCTCGGGTTGAGTCAGCCCATGCTTCATTGAAGAAATGGTTGAATAGTTCTACGCGTGGTCTTGATAGCATTTGGGCTGGTTTTCACTCTTTGATGGAATCCCAGCATGTGGAAATCCGCAAGTTATTAGAGGCGTCTAGATCAACACGGTTAACGGGTCTTAATCGATTATTCTCCAGGTTATCATACAAAGTCTTTAAGACCGCCATCATTCTTATGCAAGACGAATATAACAGAGGTGCGAAGATGATGAGCGACCAGTTGGTATCAAATTGCGGTTGTGCCCTGACGTTTACACACGGCCTTCTATGTGCTTGTCAACTTCATGGATTATCGCCAAATGGTAGTAGAGTTCCAATCAATGTCTTAGATGAGTTTTGGCGGAAGTTGGAGTACGACGGTTCTGAGGGGATGCCGGTTTGTGACAAGGATCGTTTGGAGGAGTTATTCGCTGATATCTGTGACACCGATCTGAGTATGAGGTCTAACATGTACGATGCTCTTTACTCTCAGTTTCATCCCGATGAAGAAGATGTTGAAGAGCCCGTCGTGAATGAGAATCCGAGAGGACGTTCGAAGGGAAAGAAGGCAACAACTCGAGATCCTTCCGCCATTGAGCATGCACAAAGGAGAGCAGCAAAAACTACTCGAGGAGCTCCGCGAGTCAATCTGTCTTCTACCGCGGGCACCACTACAGCAGCAACTTTTACCGCTTCCACGTCCACATCGACCACTGGTAACTACTCCACATCCTCATGTGCTCCGTTAGAGATCAATTACGTTGTTGGCGATTATACTGGCTTTCACTTTTCCGGGGTTATTGTCTCCTTGGTTTAGAGATTATCTTGAGGCTTGGTTTGATCCTACTGCTGACGGTCATTGTGGTTACCGTGTTATTTCACATGCATTTCGGGGTGAGCATGACCACTACATGTTGATGAGGTACAACTTGCTTAGAGAAGTCGAGAGCTCCCCCGTGTATCGTGACGTATACGGTGAAGACAACTACGAGATAGAAATTCGTAGGATTCACTTAATGAAGGAGAGACCAACTCTGGAGGAGCATTGGATGAACGGTCTAGATCTATTCGGGTTTGCTACGATACATAATTGGTTGATATGTGTTATTTCTCCAGTTTTTACACGCAACAGAGATATACAACACTGGGGTCGTAGTTGCACATACATGCCCTTCCAAGCACTGCCGACTACCCGCCGTCTACCTTTTGGCGTTTTATGGTTTCTACACACTAGTAACCATTGGGTATGGATCCGTCCACGTGGTACTCCACCGTTGCCACTTGTACACCCTTTGTGGACGCGTAATGATCCCTCTGTGCCTCATTATTCATCCTTGTATCCTCATCAATTTGTTATGTGGGAAAGTTTTACAAGAGCGTAGTTTAGTGTTAGTAGCTATAGTTGTTGTCATTTATTTTTTTACCTATAGTGGTTTAGACATTAGTTGTCATTTATTTTTTTTAATTATTGTCATTTACTTTTTAAAGTTGTTGTCATTTTTTTTTAATTATCGTCATTTACCTTTTTAAGTTGTTGTCAAATTTTTTTTTGTCATTTTAAAAATGGCATTACTTTAAAAATTCAACAAACGGAAACGTCAAAAAATAACCTCTAATGTTTGAAAACAAATAAATATAAATGTCTAAAAACAAACAAAAAAAAATGTTATAAAAACACAAATGTCTAAAACACTAACCAGCACAAATGTCTAAAAAACTAACAAACACAAATGTCTAAAAACAAACAAAAATAAATGTTTAAAAAACACAAATGACTAAAAACCTAACAAACAAAGACAAACCAACAATGCAACTAATGCTCATCACTAGCATCGTCACTATCCGCACTGCAGGGTGTGCTAGTATCCCTGACGCCTCTGTTGCTATCACCTCCTCTAGTACCACCTCCTCCGCTACTATCACCTCCTGTACTTCCACGTCCTCTAAGCAAAGGAGCAATGTCTTTCAACAAGCTATTGAAATACGCTAGCCGCTGCGCATCATCGACGATAGCACCTGAATCCGCAAGCTTGTCAAGTAACGTGTCTCCAATCCGTAAAAAATATAAAGTACATGTTAATCATTTTAAAACAAAATCAAGCAAAAGATAAAAAATATATAGTCGCTCAAAAGAATTTTTTTTTACCTCAACAGAAACACTATGATTATGACGCTTGCTTGGGAACATGAACTTATGGGGATCAATGACGAGCGGGTGAGAAACGCTACGATACCATGGCGGGTACTCGGGTATCTGTTGGAGCTAGTGTCCTCCATAGTTAGTGCAATAACATAAATAAATCTCTGTAGGTTCACAGGATATACTTTGTATTGTAATCAGTTGATTAACGTTTATCGATAGCGGTTGGCTTGCTAGATAAGTTTGACGTTATTGTCATACAGATGGCGGTGATCAACTGGTCCCTAAAAGTCACACCTAAAGGATGTGATTGAGAGATGTGATTATTTGAGAAAATAATCATATTGATGCCTTATTAAATGACTAAAAGGTTAGTCGGTGTTTTTGACTAAAAGGTTAGTCAATGTGATGATGATATAATTATTTAATAACGATTAAATAATGTTAGCTAAGACGAATTAACTGTAATTCGTAATTAAATATAAAATGTTATATTTATTTGAAGTATATAATGTGAGCTTAAACGAATTAAAATGTTAATTCGTAATTAAACATAAACCGTTATATTTAATTAGCAGGATTATAAATATACTGATATTTATAAATTGAAGTATATATTATACGATAATTGTCATAATAATTGTTATATTAATATATCCACTGCAAAATGTTGTAATGGACCTTATTAATGTATGACAACATATTAATATGTATAACATTATATTAAATGGAAGCGAATTTAACCGAAAAAGAGTCTAGATTACTCCTTGATTTTTCGGTCAAATGAGTAACAAAATAAGAGAAAAATATCCCTTATTTTTCTCCTATTTGTGCCGTGTGATAGGGAGTATATGGGAAGGAGTTTTACTCATTCCAACTCTCTAATTATTCATCATCAATTTCACATCTCAAAAGAAAAGATACAAACTCTTTTTCTCTCTAATTTTCTAGCAAATACAAGGGCATTTCTCGATCAATCTTGGGTGAGACGATTAGGAGGATATCTGCTTTGATATCTGTTCTTAGGCCTTTTGCTAGGACCAAAGGTTCAATTCGTTTTCTCTATATTTTATATCGTTTTCATATTTATAACTCGCAATTCATATTATATAATTTTGTTATAATCCTATATTTATAGGGGAAGTAAACTGTTATTTCCCACAAGTGGTATCAGAGGCTAAGGCTACAAAATTATATTATATGTTTTTCATTTTTATGATATATAAATTTGAGAAAAAAAAAAACCGAAATTTTTTTTTTGTTACGGCAGAATTTTTTTTGCCGTGTGATTCAATTTTTTTTTTCTTCTTGTTTTTCCATTGTTGATTTATTGATATTGTTATTTTAAAAGGTTAAAATTCAATATAATAAATTTGTACTTGTTTTAATTTGATAAGGATTAAATTAAAATAAGATGGAATTGTTTTGATTTTTGTTGTTGCTATTGTTTTCGGCCTCATTGTTTTAAATTGATAATTTTTGTATAATGATTCAATTTTAATGATGTTCAAAGCGATTGTGATTAAATGAATATATGGATAATCGATTTAATCATGATTTAGATGTTCATTTTAAAAGGTTAAATTGAATAATCTAGTTTGAATCAATATTTAATAACGATTAAATATTGAATTTTGTACCGATCTAGCAATATTGGCAACACCGAAATTTTTTTTTTTTGCAGTTCATGCTGCTGCTGTACAAAGAAAAAAAAAAAATTTCCTGTTTTTTTTTTTTGGCTGTAGCTGCTGTTCAAGAGAAAAAAAAAAAAATATTTCGTGTTGTTTTTTTTTTTTTCGGCTAATTACAATTTTAACATTATAAAGATAATGTTTTGTTGTTGTTGGTTTGTTGTGAAGAAGTTCACTTATGTAAAGATACCTAATTATTTTAAAGCGGTTTAAAATAATGTTGTTTGATTCATATTATACGATAATATGAATTATTGTTGGATTATTGTTGATTCGAATTTTGTGACTAATTAAATAATTATCACATAATTTTAATCATTTTAAAAGGTGGTTTGGATAAATTACTGTACATAATTACAGAATTATGTATTGAAGAATTAATTTATATAGTTGATGCATTTTATTTATGTTGAATGAATGAATGAATTTATTTACGTATTTTTTGCAATTGGTTGAAAAATGTAATACCTAGTGTGGCCTTAGTTAATCATGTTTTCGTAATGATGAAAACATGGTTTGGATGTAATTTTGAGATCTCGAATCTCCTTTTATTTTTCTTTTAATTATGTTTTGGAATTAGAATGTAAATAGGTTTATTTTTGTAATTTTTAAATGTAATTTAAGAAGACTAAAGATGGAGATCGGATTGCTCACTCCCGTTACATGGACCAAGATGAGACAAAGACAAGCTTCTCGGGTCCATTAGGATGGATTCCAAACTTGTATTTAGTGTTCATTTTGGTAGATAGGCAACACTAGGACCGTTGTAATAGTTTACGTATTTTTCCCTTCTTTTGCTTTTCATTCACATGTTAAATTATTGCATCATATTCCGCCTAAACCAAACCACCTAAATTGCATGAAAAATGATTCATGTAGTTTGAATTTTCATCATAGACATACAGATGTCACTCGTTCATAGGGCCATCACCTTAGTCTAAATCATTCACGAAATGCTAGAAATTTGTTCACTTAAAATGAATTAAATTTAAGATGATGGGATCTTCCTCTAAAATGAAAATCGAGATTAGTTTTTATAGGGATAACTACTATGAACCCCTTCTTCGTCGGAAGTCATAATATGACCCCTTTTACGTTGGGTAAGTAGTGAGTGTTGACCTATTTTATATCAACATTATAGTACGAGTAATATCTCGTGATTATGATGGACTAAAAGATAGAATTTACATAAATTTATCGACCAGGAATTCTAAAAGTAGAATTAGCCAAGAGGTTGGCTTATCAATTTACAGAAATTGAGTCTTGGGATCATTTATATAATTCTTGAAGGAGGTCAATTGTATAAATGCACGAGTCATCGCATTAAATAGTTTTTCATTAGACTCAAAATTTAAAACGATGAAACTTATCATATTCATTTTCTTTTTCCACAGTTTTCGAATTTGTTATATACAGATAAAACTGCTAAATAACAATATGGCTGGCCATACTGATGACCCAATGCCAAGTGCCACGCTCGGACGTGAATCCTGGCTTAAGATGTTTATGGACAACATGAATCAGTCCACGCGACTGAAGAATGATGGGTCCAACTTTGCGGACTGGGAGGCGGCATTACGGAATGCTGCCATTGCTGACGGTAAGCTCAAGTACTTGACTGAGCCACTACCGACTAACCCAGGCCCCAATGCAGGAGCCAATGAATCACTTGCTTATAGTGATTTCGTAATGGAGGCGGGTGCGATAAAGAACGTACTCATCTTTTCAATGGAATCCAATTTGCAGAGGCGATTCATAGCCCAGGGTGCAAACAAGATTTTCACCACTCTCTCTAACGAGTTCTCGAAAGCTCCGAGGATCGTTAGCTATGAGTATACCTGTCGCTTCTTTGAAGCGAAAATCCAGAAGGGCCAAGCGGTTAGCCCACACATTTTTGTTATGATCGAGAATGTCGAGAAGCTGGAGGCTCTTGGTTGCAAAATCGATGAGAAGATCATTATTCATCGAGTGCTTCATTCACTTCATGATGGTTTTGCTCTTTTCAGGGCAAATTACTATATGAATGATATGAAGAAAAGTCTTCATCAGCTCCACTCACTTCTCGTACAGACCGAGAGTGATCTAAAATTGAGTGGGAGCTTGAAGCAGGACATTCTCATGATTGGCAACAAGGGTAAGGGTAAGGGCAAGGCTCAAGCTGACCTAGCTGTAGGGAAGCCAAAGTTCAAAAAGCCAGGAAAGGTCAAGAGTGGGCCTGGTGAGACTAGCGGTAGCTCACAAGGCAAGACAAAGAGCAAGGAAAACATGGAGTGCCACCATTGCCACAAGACTGAGCATTGGAGGCAGAACTGTCCCGTGTATGCTGAAGACGTAAAATCAGGCCGCGTCACTTCTGTTGGTACGTAATCTTTTATTCATATTATTGAGATTAACCATGCAAGTTTCGGAACTTGGGTACTAGATACTGGTTGTGGTTCTCATCTGTGTAATCGTTTGCAGGCCCTAAGAAGCTTCACAACTCTCGCAAAGGGTGATGTGGACCTGCGAGTGGGGAATGGAGCAAGAGTAGCTGCCATTTCAGTGGGAACATATGTAATCCAACTCCCTAGTGGTTTTGAGTTATTGCTGAATAATTGTTACTATGTACCCAGTTTGTCGAAAAACATTATTTCTGTTTCCGTTCTTGATAAGGACGGTTTTTCGTTTTTAATAAAGGATAATAGCTGTATTTTCTCTTTAAACGAAATGATTTATGGTAAAGCAGTTTCCATGAATGGGATTTATGTTTTAGATCAAACCACATATATAATGCATGTGAGTAGTAAGAAAGCAAAGGTTGGTGACAAAGATCA
Organism: Heliosperma pusillum; assembly: GCA_022085475.1. Taxonomy (NCBI): domain Eukaryota; kingdom Viridiplantae; phylum Streptophyta; class Magnoliopsida; order Caryophyllales; family Caryophyllaceae; genus Heliosperma; species Heliosperma pusillum. The sequence continues at coordinate 26,576 of JAIUZE010005980.1, forward strand.
AACCTATTTATGGCATTGCCGTATGGGACACATAAATGAAAAACGCGTGAAGAAGCTCATTGATAATGGGACTATCTCCACATTTGACTATGAATCTTTTGGCACGTGTGAATCATGTCTCATAGGCAAAATGACTCGAATTTCCTTCAAAGGTGTTGGAATGCGCGCTGCTGACCTATTAGGACTCATACATACTGATGTGTGTGGACCTATGTCAATCAACGCTAGAGATGGCTATATGTATTTTATCACTTTCACGGACGATTTGAGTAGATATGGTTATGTCTACTTAATGAAGCATAAAAGTGAGTCCTTTGACAAGTTCAAGGAATTCCAGAATAAGGTTGAAAATCAGCTGGATAGAAAGATTAAAGCACTACGTTCAGATCGTGGTGGCGAATATCTTTAGAATGAGTTTGATCAACACCTTAAAGACTGTGGTGTAGTACTACAGTTAACTCCACCTGGAACACCACAATTGGATGGTGTGTCCGAACGGAGAAATCGAACATTGCTTGACATGGTTCGATTCATGATGAGTCACACGGTTGTGCCTGACTCATTAAGGGGATATGCTCTATTGTCAGCTGCTCTAATACTTAACCGAAGTCCGTCTAAAGCTGTAGATAAGACTCCATATGAACTATGGAAGGGAACGGTCCCTAACTTGTCCTTTATTCGGGTTTGGGGCTGCGAGACATGTCAAGTGGAGACCTGACGATAAGCCCGGGCCACGATCGGTCAAGACATACTTTATTGGTTATCCAAAAGGGATGTTTGGTCATTACTTTTACTCGCCTACCGAACATCGAGTTTTTGTTGCGGCTAGTGCGACGTTCTTAGAGAAAGAGTTTCTCGAGAATAGAACAAGTAATGGAACCTTTGATCTGTCGGGAGATTCCAGAACCAACAAACGAGCTACCAATGGAGGACACTGTTCCCTCATATCGGCTGCGGTAACTATTCCTGAGGAACCCATGAGGTCGGTAGAGTCCCATTCCTCCAGGACAAATACAGTGTATGGTCGAGGAGAATGGAGAGAGACGTTTTACCCTAGAGAGTAACGAAACCCGCTACCTCTAAAGGTTTGCCAGCACCTGTTCCGACTCTAAGCTATGGCTTGAAGCATGCATCGAGATGGACTCATGTTGAGAATGACGTATGGGATCTGGTGGACTTTACCTGATAAGGTTCGGCCTCTTAAGTGCAAATGACTTTATAAAATAAAAGCATTCTGTAAGAAGGACAACCAAGATACATACCAAGGCACGAATAGTGGCAAAGGGTTTCACTCAAGTTGTAAGGATTTGCACTCATGATGAAATTTTTGCAACCGTAGTCATGCTGCGTGCCATGCGGATAAATCTAGCGATGCCGCTTTTCATGACTAGGAAATTGGCAAATGGATGTGAAACCGCCTTCTTAAACGGTTATTTGGAGGAGGAGTTGTACATGGTACAACCCGAAGGTTTCATTGATCCTAAAAATCCTAAGAAGGTAGGCAAGCTTAAGCGTTCCATCTATGGACTTAAGCAGGCTTCTCGGAGTTGGAATCATCGTTTCGACCAGGTGATAAAAGAGAATGGATTTACTCGATCGGTCGAGGAACCATGCTTATATATCAAGTCGAGTGGGAGCAAGATTGTCTTCCTAATATTGTATGTCGATGACATACTCTTGATTGGGAATGACATACCTCTCTTAACTTCGGTAAAAGTTTGGTTAAAGAACCATTTCCAGATGAAAGATCTGGGCAAGCACAAAGAATTTTGGGGATCCGTATCTACAGAGATAGATCACGACGGATGTTATCCCTCAGTCAGGAGTCTTATATAGATAAGATTCTTGAGAGGTTCAGCATGACCAACTCCAAGAAGGGGAACCTTCCAATGGTCTCTGGGATGCATTTGAGTAAAGCTCAGGCACCAAAGACATCGGAAGAGGTCGAGCGCATGAGTCGGATTCCTTATGCATCAGCTATAGGATCGATCATGTATGCCATGATATGCACACGTCCAGACGTGGCATATGCATTGAGTATGACGAGTCGTTACCAAGGCAATTGATAAGCACTTATTTAGTCACATTTTTACCTCATTTTCGTCCCCATTTTGGTCCGTTTACACGGATTTGCGTGTCTTTAATTGCATTTTATTTCCCGATTTCCCGCGCTATGAATATCGATCTCTATTTGCAGGAATTAAGGCGGAAATGAGGAAATCGGTGCATAAAGACCTTGCATGAGTCGGGATTCGAAGATGAGTCGAAAAATGAAGAATTGAACCTCCAGGTGATGCCGGCCGGCCTATTGACCGGCGGCCGGTCAACCGGCCTAGACATCAACTCCACCAATGAAGAAGTTGAGAAAATGAAGAAAAGGCCCAGGAAGCGCCGGCCGGTCTACCGGCGGCCGGTCGACTACCCGGCCCACACCTACATCAGAATGCATATGAGAGTGTTTTGGTGCTCCAGGCCGGTGGGGGACCGGCGGCCGGTCGACCGGCCCAGGCCACTATTTCCCATACTTAGAAGATTTTTGAAGATTTTGAAGGCAAAGTTCCTGAAGTCACGCATGTGCTCCAGGCCGGTCAGAGGCCCGGCGGCCGGTCGACCGGCCGGGAACACAACATCGCAAAAATCGCCCTCTTCTTCTAATTTCTTCCTTAATTTCGAGAGACCTATATATACCCCCCTTATTATTTTGTAAGCAGTCAGTTTTTAGTTTTTAACATTCCTTTTAGCACGAAACCCTAGAAATTTGTAACCCAAATTAATCATTAAATACTCTCCTAATATTTCCCTAATCTAGTTTAGTTTCTCATTTCAAGTTGTTGATTCTAGTATTTCATTTCATTTGTGGAGTTTGTATTGAAGACTTGGGTGAAGACATTCCCTCATACTCATCAATATAAGTTTGTTTGGTATAAAATCTCTCATCTTTTTTATTGTTTATGCAATTAATTTCCATCTCTAGTTTATAGTTCATCTTTTGATTATTATCTTTATTCTTCTCATAGTATTATGGTGATTGAACTCCCCCTTCCCTTTAGTGCTTTGATTTCCTTTACCATGTGTGAGTAGATTATCCTCTAGGGTTTAGGGGAGCCTAAGGGTGGATCATGTGGGGTATTAGGTTGGTTAATTAGCAAGTTTGTGGTAAATGATTTGGGTATTGCCCATATGAACACCAAGTGTTTGATGAAATGTGTGAACGAAAGTTACCATTTTATCAAGCATGGTTTGATCTTCTCTTAAGCGACGGTGGTAGAGACGATTAGACTAAGTGTTTATATGGGTGATTTGAGACAAATGCGATAGCTTGTTGATGATTATCGATTGTTGAGACATTGGCAATCGATTTTACTCGAATTATTTACCCCTTTCGCTAGTTACCCGACTAACCCATTAAATCCCCCTAAGGTGAACCCTTTACCCTAGCCTTTCCCCTAATTGTTTTCATCTTTATTACTTAGCGATTACTTGTTTTTCCTAGTTTTTAGTTAACTTTCCAATCCGTCATATTTTAGGCTAGAATAGGATTCAATCGAACTAGTAGTTGACCTCCCCCATCCTCGTGGATTTCGACCCCTTTATACTACTTTTATTGGGTTATTTTTGATGCTTGTTTTGACGACAAACCGATCATCAAATGGCGCCGTTGCCGGGGATGGCGTAAGGAAACTCGTAGTTTGTTTTGTGTCTTAGATTTAGCCAAGTTACTTGTTGTTTTTGTTGGTTTTTAGTTGTTAGATTATTTGTAGAGTGCCTTGCATTATTGTCTTTCCCTAGTGTGCCCAAAAACACACTAGGAGTCTAACTTGTTTTTGAGTTGCTTTGAGTGCATGCCTAGAGGTGAAGGTTTGTTCTTGAGCCATCCGGAACCCGAAAGGTTGTTTAGGACTCTCCGTGCCAATACACTTGCTCGGGTTAGGAATTCAAGAAGAGTTAGCCATCAACAAGCCAATACTTCAATTGCTTCTACATCCACTCCAACAATCGATTTCCCACAAAACAACACCATTGAACCCATATTTGAAAACCCCTTCTACAATACACAACAAAATACACCACCAAATTCACCACCTACAATACCTCAACAACAAAATCAACCACAAATGACGACTCTACGTGATCGTAACCGTCCCAACCACGATGATACCCAATCTCCAATCAATTTCGGTGTCTTGGCCCCAAATAATTTTGAGATTCACCCGTCTCAAATGAATTCTATCGAGCGGGATAGCTTTGGAGGGCTCCCGGATGAAGATGCTCATGCCCACTTGAGAAAATTCAAAAGTAGGGTTGGAATCATGAAAAGGAATGGGGTGCCCGAGGAAACCCTTTGCCTCATGTTGTTCCCATTTTCCCTCAAGGACCGGGCGGAGAGGTGGTTGAATAACCATCCTCCAAACACTTTCACCACTTGGGATGGTTTGGCTAAGGAGTTTCTAAGTAAGTACTACCCCGCCTCCAAAACGGCGATGCTAAGAAACGAGATTACCACCTTCCAACAAGAGGATGGAGAGTCTTTGGGAGAAGCATGGGATCGCTTCATTGATTTACTTGCCCGATGCCCTCACCATGGAATTGCGGATTGGTATGTCACTCAAACCTTTCTATCAAACTCTCCTCCCTCAAACCAAGGCCATGGTGAATGCTTCCGCGGGGGGGAGTTTTGATCATTTGAATGACCAACAAGGGGCGGCATTGATTAAGAAGATGGTTGAGTCGGAATCTAGCTATGGTACTAGTTTTAGAGGAAATAGCTTGAGGAGGAGTTCTAAGTACCCAAGTGAGAACTTCTCAAATGCGGATACCAATGCCAAGATTGATTTGCTCACACAAACTTTCACTAAGGGTTTTGCCGAGCTTCAAAAAGCTCAAAATCAAAGTCAAGGTCATCATGTGAATGAAGCTAGTGGGTCTTATGCACCTCCCATGGTGGAAGCTTATCAAACCCCCACTTGTGAAATTTGCAATGGATATGGACACACCTTTGAAGTTTGTGGGAACAATGTCTCTTATAACAATGAAGGTGCAAATGATTATCAACATGTGAATGCTTTCCAAGGTATGAACAACAACCCACGGCCCTCAAGGCCTCAATTCCAAAATCAAGGAGCTTATAACCCAAATTCAAATTTCTATCATCCAAGCTCAAAATTTCACCCAAACATGAGCTACAAAAGCCAAAATGTCTTAAACCCTCAACACACTCAAACTCAACCTTCCAACCCTCCGGGTTTTTCCCAACCTAGAGGAGGAGGTCAATTTTCTAGAGGAAACTATAACAATCAATTCAACAACTCTCAACAAGGTCAAGGATCAAATCAATTCCAAAATCAACAATTCAATGATCAAGGTTACAATAACCAAGGTAACTTCCAAAACCAAGGTAATTGGAATCAAGGTCAAGGAAATTGGAATCAAAATCAAGGGAACCAAAACTTCAACAATCAAGGCCAAGGTAATTTTTACCAAGGCAATCAAAACAATCAAGCAAGCCAAGGGGTTCCCGATCAATCCTTTCAAGGCCAAGGGCCAAATTTCAACAACAACCAAGGGTCAAATTTCAACAATCAAGGTTCAAGGGGGCAACAAGGGAATTTTAACAACAACCAACAAGGAAACTTTAACAATCAAAGAAACAACAACCAAGGGTCGAGTAGTCGGAATGACTATGCTTTTGCCCTTCCCTTAACAAACCAACCCCACCAAGAGAATGATCCTTCAATAAGTGAAGTTTTGCAACTAGTCAAAAACATGGAAATCCAAAACAATTTGGCTTTGCAAAATGTCACTAATGCTCACAAAAAGGAGGTGAGAGAATTGGAAGCTAGGTTAGCTTCTCAAGCTTTGAACAATCCTCAAAGGCCTCCGGGAGGTCTACTTGCTCAAGGGAAAAGCTCCAAGGATGCTTCATCAAGCCACCATGCATGTGCGGTGACTTTAAGAAGTGGACTAGTGCTTGATAACCCCTACATGGATATGATGAATGATGAGATTCCAAATGATGAGCATGTTGAGGAAGGAGAAGAACTTGAAGAGCCCTTTTTGACTCCCACCTTGGAGTCAAAAGATGATGGAAAGGGTGAAGATGATCAACCCAAAGAGGGAGAAGAAGGGTATGTCGAAATTATGCCTTATGAAGAGGAGATGAACAAGGATGTCAATGATGACGGAGTAGAGGTACAACCAATGGCAAGAGCTAAGGTAACCAAGAAAACTCCCATTCCAAAGGTATCTTTTAGCACTCCACTTGTTGTTTCCGATATCCCCTACCCCTCTAGAGCTTTGAAAACTAAGGAAAACTTCAAGTTCACCCAATTTAGAAAAATGCTTGAGGGACTTGAAGTGACCTTACCTTTCACCGATGTTATATTGAACATGCCCACTTACTCAAAATTTCTAAAAGACATCTTGACTCATAAGAGAACTTTGGGTACCCAAGATGTTATGATTATGGAGGCGGAGTGTAGTGCTCTCCTCATTAATCCTAACTCTTTTAAAATGCCAAAAAAACTTGGGGACCCCGGAAGTTTCTCTATCCCTTGTGTTGTGGGGGGAGTCATGATTTCAAGGGCATTATGTGACAATGGTGCAAGTGTAAGTGTCATTCCCTTAACTATTGCTAAAAGAATTGGACTTGAAAGTTTAACCCACACTTCTATGACTCTACAACTAGCGGATAGGTCCGTTAAGCAACCTTTGGGTGTGCTTGAGGACGTACCCGTTAAAGTTGGCAAATTTTTGATCCCCACGGATTTCGTTGTCCTAGATATCCCGGAGGATAGCCACACTCCCATCATCCTCGGTAGGCCCTTTTTGGCTACCGGAGGAGTCCTCATTGATGTGAGGGACGGGCGGCTAACCTTTAGGGTGGGAAACGAAACCCTTGAATTTAATCTTCCACATCTAGTGAAGGGACCAATGTTTCACAAAGCATGCTCGGTAGAAGTCATAGAGGAAGTGGATTGAGAAGATGCATGAAGAAGAGAAGCATGAAGAAGAAGCTCTACAAGTGGCACTCCATGATGAGGAGATGGGAGATGACCACGAGGTAGATGATGAACTAATGAAGAAGGTGGAGGGCCTTCTCCCTCCAAAGGTACAACTTAAGCCCTTACCTCCCTCACTTAAGTACTCTTTTTTAGGTGAGGGAGAGACTTATCCCGTTATCATTAATGCTAATTTAAGTGAAGGCCAAGAACTTGAACTTTTGAAAGTCTTGAAAACTCATAGGGGTTCACTTGGATATAGCATTGATGATATCAAAGGGTTAAGTCCTAATCTTTGCATGCATAGGATTGTCTTGGAGGAGGGTAGCAAACCTAAGGTAGATGGGCTACGTAGGTTGAACCCTAAGATGGCGGAAGTGGTTAAAAGTGAGGTTATGAAGTTGTTAGAGGCCGGGATTATCTACCAAATAACCGATAGTTCTTGGGTGAGCCCCGTCCATGTAGTGCCCAAGAAAGGAGGGGTGACTATGGTGGAACAAGAGGATGGGACTCTCTTAGCTTCTAGACCCGTGACCGGGTGGCGGATGTGCATTGACTATCGCAAATTAAATGCCGCCACCCTCAAAGACCACTACCCCATCCCCTTTATTGACCAAATGCTTGAAAGGTTGGCGGGGCATTCTTACTATTCATTTCTAGATGGTTATTCCGGGTTTTTCCAAATCCCCATACACCCGGAAGACCAAGAGAAAACCACATTCACTTGTCCCATAGGAGTTTATGCTTATAGGAGGATGCCCTTTGGGCTTTGTAATGCTCCGGGGACTTTCCAACGGTGTATGACGGCTATTTTTGCCGATTTTCTTGAGAAGAGTATGGAGGTCTTCATGGACGACTTTAGCGTCCATGGAGACTCATTTGATCTTGGGCTTTTGAATTTGTCTCATGTTTTGCAAAGATGTGAGGAGCACAACCTTGTCCTCAATTGGGAGAAGTGCCACTTTATGGTGGAGGAGGGGGTTGTGCTTGGTCACATCGTGTCTAAGAGAGGCATAGAAGTTGATATGGCTAAGGTTTCGGTAATAGAAAACTTGTCACCCCCTACTAATGTGAAGGGAGTGAGAAGCTTTCTAGGCCATGCGGGCTTTTACCGACGTTTCATCAAAGATTTTTCAAAAATAGCCAAGCCTTTAACTTCTCTTCTTCTCAAAGACACACCATTTGTATTTGATGAATTTTGCTTGAGTGCTTTTTGTAGGTTGAAGGAGGCTCTTGTGACGGCTCCCATAATCCGATCACCGGATTGGAACCTTCCCTTCGAAGTTATGTGCGACGCCTCCGATTATGCGGTCGGGGCGGTGCTTGGCCAAGTTGTGGACAAGAAGCATCATGTAATCTACTACACAAGCAAAACTCTTGATCAAGCCTAAGTCAACTACTCTACGACGGAAAAGGAGATGCTAGCTATTGTTCATGCCGTGGAAAAGTTCCGGCAATACTTTGTTGGTGCTAAGGTTGTGGTATACTCGGATCACTCCGCTTTGAGGCAATTGTTAGTGAAAAAGGATGCAAAGCCAAGGCTCTTGAGGTGGATTCTTTTACTTCAAGAGTTTGACTTGGAAATTAAAGACAAGGCGGGGTCGGAGAATGTTGTTGCCGACCACCTATCTAGATTGACTACCGAAGATCATGGGTTGAAGGATGAGAGTGGCCCGATCAATGAGTGGTTGAGAGAAGATAGTTTGATGATGATAGGTGGTAAATCACCATGGTTTGCGGACTTGGCAAATTTGATTGTGAGTGGGTTTATTCCGGAAGAGTTGGATGCTAGAGCTAGGAGGAAGTTGAAGCATGACTCAAAACGCTATTTTTGGAATGACCCACACCTTTTTCGCAAGTGTGGTGATGGCATGTTCCGAAGATGTGTTCCTAGAGAAGAAGGTATGGAGATAGTTGATAGAATTCACAACTCGGCCTATGGAGGCCACCTTGGTACATCTCGCACCATTGCAAAGGTGTTACAAGGTGGTTTCTATGGGCCATCTATGTTCAAGGATATCCACTACTTTGTCAAATCTTGTGATCGGTGCCAAAGAACGGGGAATATTAGTCAAAGGAATGAGATGCCCCTTCAAAACATTCTTGAGATTGAGCTTTTTGATTGTTGGGGAGTTGATTTCATGGGACCATTTCCCAACTCTTGCGGGAATGAGTACATTTTGGTAGCGGTGGACTATGTGTCCAAGTGGATTGAAGCCGTCGCCACCCCAACAAATGATGCTAAGGTTGTTATCAAGCTCTTCAAGAACACTATATTTCCGAGATTTGGGACCCCAAGGGTGGTGATTAGCGACGGGGGTTCGCACTTTAGGAAGAGCACTTTCAAGTTCTTACTTTCTTCCCATGGTGTCACTCATAAGACCGCTCTTGCCTACCACCCTCAAACTAGTGGGCAAGTAGAGGTCTCAAACCGTCAAATAAAAGCTATCTTGGAGAAGACTACAAGCAAAGGTAGGAAGGATTGGTCTCAAAAGCTTCCGGATGTTCTATGGGCCCTTCGCACCGCTTTCAAAACTCCACTCGGCACAACTCCTACAAGCTTGTTTATGGAAAAGCTTGTCACTTGCCAATCGAGTTGGAGCACAAGGCATGGTGGGCCTTAAAGGAGATGAACTTTGATATTGATATGGCCGGAGAGCTACGATTTCTCCAAATGAATGAACTTGAAGAGCTAAGACTTGATGCCTACGAAAGCTCAAAAATCTACAAGGAACAAACAAAGAAATGGCATGATGCCAAATTGGTTGATAAAGATGTGAAAGTGGGTGACCAAGTCTTACTCTATAATTCTAGAGTCAAGTTGTTTCCGGGAAAGCTACGCTCTAGATGGTCGGGTCCTTTCAAAGTTATTGACATTTCACCACATGGAGCTTTTGAACTTTGGAGCGAGGAAGGTGGTAATTTCAAGGTCAACGGGCATCGAGTGAAAAGATATTTCGATGGAGATGAAAAGGGAACGGTGGAAGTACTCTTCCTTGGGGATCCACTTCCCGAGGAGGAGTCTCGTTTGTAAACTCTTGTGATTTGATAGGTTTGGTGGAGTCCCTCAACAACCACCAATTTTTTGTATATAGCATGCATATTAGGAATAGTTGTGAAGATTTGGATTTGTGTACTCGGGTTTTCCGTCTTTAGGAAGAAGTTTTAGGAAAGTTTGAAACATTTGTAGTCGGGTTTGAATCATAACCGTATCATTGGGAATATGTTAGTTGGTTCGAGCATGTTGGTGACTTGGGGTTCTTTGGGAATTTGTTTTGGTTTTGAAGAAGAGGTGAAGACAAGAAGATGTGCTCCAGGCCGGTCGACCGGCAGCCGGGGTGAAGACCGGCCCAGAGCACTCCAGAAGGTGGCTTTTGAAGATGGTGAATTAAGGAGCAGGTATTCCAGGCCGGTCGACCGGCAGCCGGGGTCCAACCGGCCTGGAACACAATGTCATTGAAGTCGAGTTTTTTGCAGAATATTGGCCTGTGTTCTAGGCCGGTCGACCGGCGGCCGGTCTGACACCGGCCCAGAACACATTGTAACTGAACTTTTGAAAGGTTGAAAAATTGAGCTGAAGTCCAGGCCGGTCGACCGGCAGCCGGGGTCCGACCGGCCTAGACTACCTGAACACGCCATAATCAAAAAATCCGAAAAAATCAAATTTTTGCCTTGAGTTCCAGGCCGGTCGACCGGCGGCCGGTTCCTGGACCGGCCCAGAACTCACCCGAGAGCCATTATTTCACTCGTGAGCCTCATTTATTCTTTCATTCTTCTTCATTCAACTTCCTTCTTTCTTCTTTCTTCCTTCAAATCTCCACAAAAACTCCAACAAAACCCACAAAAACTCACACAAATCACCACT
>JAIUZE010005981.1:0-20462 GCA_022085475.1 Heliosperma pusillum
GAGCTTGTTGAAAGTTTTGGCCTCCTTGATTGGAACGGTTATAGTGACCTTGGGAATTGCGATTTTGCGGAATCACATAAGAGAAACCTTGTTGCTGAGGTGGCGGCGGGGTAGGATTAAGAACATTCTGACTTCGGTAGGAGAAATTGGGATGCTCTCTCGTCCTTTCATTATAAAAGTTAGAGTACGGTGTATCTTGCTTAAAGGATTGAAAGGCAAGTACTTGCTCAACCGTACTCATACACTCAACTGCATTATGCCCCATAGTACCACATCTTTCACAGGCATGAACCGTTTGTTTATTTTCCAAGGATTTTGAGGTTTGTAATTCGTCAATTTTGGCAGTTAATGCCTCCAACTGAGCTGCAACGGCATTGTCCGAACCTCCTCTCCTCGCATTACCCCTGGGATTTCCATACTCAGCAGTGTGAGTAGCTATCTCATCAATTAACTTCCAAGCATTAACATCAGTAGTGTTATTTTGGAATCTTCCATTGGCAGCAGAATCTAGCAATGTCCTCTGATCATCATATAACCCATTGTAAAACGGGTTGCATAGGAACCAAGTATCAAAACCATGATGTGGATTAGACTTGACAAGCTTTTTGAAGCGAACCCAGGCCTCATTGAAGTTCTCAGTGGGACTTTGTTTGAAACTTGTGATTTGACTTCGAATGACATTGGTTTTCTGTGGCGGAAAGTATCTTTTATAGAATGCAAGAGCCAAAGAATTCCAATCGGTGATGCCAAGTGCATCCATATCTAACTCACTCAACCAATCTTCTGCCCCGTCTCGTAGTGAAAAGGGGAATAACACCAACTTGATCTGATCTTGTGTTACCCCACCCGTTAAAGGAATAAAGCAACAATAGTTAGTGAATTTCTCCATATGCTTAGCAGGATCGTCAGTAGGGCTACCTCCAAACATGTTTCGCTTCACCAAAGAGATATAAGATGGACGAATCTCAAAGGTGCTATTACCCGTAGTAGGGAGTTTGAATCCCTTGGGAATAGATGCAACGGTAGGCTCTGAATGGCTGGCTAAAGTAGGCATGGTTGTAATAGGTGCAGAAATATGTGTATCCTCTTCTAAGGATGGTTTTTCTGCGACGAATTCGGCGTAAACTGTTTCAAGCGTACTCAAGTCTTCAGCTTCTTGAATTTCCTTCCAAAAGTTTCGTCTAGCTCGGAGAGTCTTCTCTGGTTCGGAATCGTAGGGTACGAGATCGGACCTAGAACACCTGGGCATAAACAAAAACTAAAGAAAAGGATGAGAACTGTCTCAAGGAACTTAGGTTCCCTGAGACGAAAAAGACAAACTAAGTAGAAACAAACAAAAAACTATTGCGTCCCTGGCAATGGCGCCAAATTTGATAAGGTTAAAGTCGCGTTCACCTTAATCAAAGTAAACCTAAATCACTACTAACTAATAGTCAGCGGTAAGTAAGGTATCAAATCCACAGGGAGGCGGTAGTATTCTAATCTGTTAAACTAAGTTCGTCTCTATAGTAACAATTTCGGGGTTTTGAGATTGTGTTCTAAACTAATAGCAAACAATAACAATAAATAATAACAATAAGAATAAAAGATTGAAATCAATAAGATTAAAAGTCTAGGGTCACAGGTTCACTAGGATTATTGTTCAGGAGTAAGGATGTAGTCAAGTATCATGCAATAAAGTTATCTAAGGTCACAAGATCGGTCGATTCAATTATGCCCTTTAGATCTACAATTTCACATGCGAACGCTATCATTAAACGAGTTCTATTCAATTATCGTAGCCTATCTTAGTCTTAACCCGGTCGATGTTAATCCTAATTCGCGAGACTAGTCAATTAATCCTGGCCAGTAATCAAATAACTAGAATTAAAACGATAATCAAACGATAACCATGCAATTGCAATTCAATTAATTAATCTACCCCTTCTAACAATCCTAGATCCCCATCAACCCTAAAAAGGAATTTAGCTACTCATAACGATAGTAATAACAACGGTAATAAAAAAAAGTAAACATGATTAACAATAATGAAAGGATGAACAAAGAATAATTAAAAAACTAGAAGGTAACTAATTAAATAACGAAGAAAGATTAAAGAATACCGATTACAAGCTTGAACTAAAGACAATAGTCTTGATGAATAAAATCCGGAGGCAAAGCAAACTAAATTAGGGTTTCTAATACTAAAACATAAAAGCATACCTAATTGTGAAAGACGAGCTTTCCTTTTATAATACAAATCTAATTAATTAGGTTAAACTAGTTTAGGAAAATACGAAAAAGTCGTTAAAAAGCTAGGTTGCTCGATCGAGCAACAGTCACCACGACTCGATCGAGCAAAGGGCTTCTGCTCGGTCGAGCATCCCTTCTTTTGGCTCGTTTCTTTGATTTTCTTCATTTCTTCTCTTTCGTTCTCGATTTCCGTTCCTAACCTTCTACAATCCGACTCCGCCATGCTTCATATCGACTCAAAAAGCTCCAAATGCATCCAATGTGCATTAAAACATAATAGAAGCGACAGAATCATTATTCTAGCTAAAATAGCATAGAAATAAGCAAGGAAAGGCGGTAAATCGAGTTAAATGTAACTAAGGGGAACATAAAATATGTATATAAATAATGATCATCATCGTATATCTTATACGGTTTTCAAAACCGTATCGGATATCCGGTTTTAAAAATCTCATTTTTTAGTATCCTTAACCGATACGGATTTTCCGTATATACGGTTTCCGTATATCCGGTGTTTCCGTATATTCGTAAACCGTATATACGGTATCCAGTTTTCAGCTCAATTAGTGTAATTTAATGTCTTATTTTCATTTTTGTGGGGGATTTTATGATTTTTCTTAATGACTTAAAATAGTATTTAATAGTATAAGAGTAAATAACATAAAAATGTATAAATGTAATAAGATTGAGTGACGTATATACTCAATGTTTTGTGGTTTTATGATTTTAATTTAATATTTTCTATTAAAAATAAGAACCGTATCGGAAACCATATATCTGGTTTCTAATTTTGCCGATACGCATCCGATACGGTTTTTAAAAAACCGTATCGTATATACGGAAATTCGTATGGGATACGTTTAATAAAACCGTATCGTATAATTTTGATAAGCCCTAGCTCATGTAGTACCTCAAAGTCTCAAACCCTTTTAGTTTTTTGAGTTTATATGTATTTTTCTGAGTATTAAAATTTAAAAGATATAATTTTTTCCCGAGTAATTTTTTTATGGAAAACTTATAATTAATTGAATTTATAAGTGGTTTATTGATCCCCAAGTTGCCATGTGGACAAACTTGATTCTTATTTTAGAACCCAATTCTTAAATTTAAGAACAAACTTTTAATTACAATAGATGAACTTTTAAAATTGGATTCTTGGTGACAGCTAACAACCCCAATAATAAGAACCACTATTGTTATTTCTATTAGAACACCATTTAACATACCGACATAGTGCATGGTTTTTATCAATGTTTGATATATAGATGATTATTATTGATAGAAACAGGTTCTGAATGCAGAATGTAATTGACATATTTTATCGACCGATTTTTACTAGCATAATCAATAAGTAAAATTTGTTAATTATGTTAAAAATGCTTAGAAATCAACAAATTTATATTAACAAATCATTTTCCTTCTTTGTAAAATGACAAATAAGAAATGAACAAATTGTTAATTAAGAGATAGAGTTTAATCCCAGTAAGTGGATTGTACCTCTGAGGTACTACCACATACAATATAGTTTTTGAGCTTTATAATAAAGTTTTTGAGTATAGTATAGTTTTACTATAAAGTTTTTTAAGTTTATTAATTTAAAAATTAAGCTCAAAAAAATTACAATAACACTCAAAAAACATCATATATAAGATATAAAATTTAATTTATTAACTTTAAAAAACTTCTAAAAAAATGCACAAAAACTCAAAATCATAATACTCTGAGGTAGTACCTCCGATGTATAATCTTTTTTCTCGTTTAATCCCCCTATAACTAAAAGAATAAGCCAAATCTAAAAGTTTCCCACTCAACTTCTTTTGCATGGATTGCGCCTCTATTAATTGGTTATTTAATAGAAATTGCGCCACTCAACTTCTTTTGTATGTTATATGTCTACATGTAAAATATAATGAAGCGAACAAATCTTTCATCTCATGTATAAAAATTACCAAATTATATATTCTTACACTATTTAGCTGCTGTTATATGTTTTTACTCATAGTATTAGTGCTATTTTTTCGTATTTTATATGTTGACGGATAGCGTATTAAAACTTTTCGCTTGTTTGTACTTGATGTATGCATCTGTTAATTTTATAAGTTTATATTTTAATTCAATTTACATTAATTATAAAAAAATGGATATAGTGCTGAAAATTCTCTTTTGTAGTTCTTAAATTAAACATTATTAATAGTATAGTTTATGAATAAACTCAAAATAGAAATAAATTCCCGTAATTTTATTGTCAATTTCTCTAATACCCATATTTTAAAAAATCGTGATTTAAAACGGAATCTACACTAATATTTTCACCAACTATATAAGGTCATTTTTTTCCAAATCTACTAAGAAGTGGCTTGGTTATATATGATGAGATGGAAGGCATGAAATGGAATATGATAGAAAATAGTATGATACCATACATATATAGGTTCCGTCTATAACTTGCAAGGGGAATGAATTGAATTCGAAGCTAAAATGGAAAGCTAGGTATGAGATTTGTAAAATAGTACTTATCATAGCTCGATCTACAATTATATTTTATTTTGTGTAAATGGAGTCACAAGGCAATATATTGTTAACAAGATACAAACTTAAGTTATGGGCCACTCATCAAGACTTATAGTAGTTGTGCTAGCTTACATTTATAACACGATATGCCTTTTTAATATGCTAACAAACACCTCAAATAAGATTACAAAATTCTCATTTAAGACTGTGTTAATGTAAGACAATTCTCATAACAAATTAAATAAAGATGAAAATGAAAATAGATTGTGAGATCTCTTAATTTAAAACAGTCTTAAAGTACAAGATCTATTGAAATAACATATTGGTTAGCCAATCATATCAAAATAAAGTCCTTAACATGCTAAAAACTAACACAAATTCTTAGTTAAGACGCGTACATCTGTCTTAAGATGAAGACGGGTCAAGTAGTATGAATAAGCGTATGAATAGGAAAAGCAACATATTTATCCTATATATACGAGCGAGATAATACTTGACCCATTTTATCATTAAGATGGATTATAATTGTTTATCTAATATATGTATTCTTTACTCAAAGGAAAATTGTGTTGATGGGCTAACTAAAGGCCCAACATTTAACATTTTCTGAAACTACAATAAATACTTAAATATGATTTGGGAGGAAATAATAATAAGAAGAAGAAAATCAAGTCTAGAACATCATATACTCCTTATAACATAAGGTCAAAGTGCATGGTTTTCATGTTCAAATGGCTAACACAACATCAACAATTTTGCTACTAATCTCTACTTTTCTTCTTCTAGTTTTCTTCTACTTCTCTTTTAATTTCCACCAATACCAAATTTTCAACACTAATCCTTCTCCTAATCCTTCTAAACCATCAAATAATAATAATAATAATAATAATAATAATAATAATAATAATAATAATAATAATAATAATAATAATAATTCACCCTTGTTGTCCATTAATCATGTTCATCATGCAAATCCTAGCAACATCAACAACGTCTCATTTTTTCGAATACTAGTAAGTTGTTCCTTCATTTTTCCTCGTCGACGAATCAAATCAATTGTGTAAAACAACATATTCATTCACTAGTAATTGCATGAAAGCTTACTAAAACTTGTTTGAAATTATTTTATATTAAGATTCTGCTCTATTTTTTTTTATGGTAAATTTGGTATAAAAAGTATTAAAATGAGTAAAAAATCGTACTACAAAAATATATAAGCTCCGCTTTTTTTTATATCTGTTTTATAATTTTTTATGTAATTTGGACAAATGAATAAAAGGTGAGTAAAGAAGAGAAGAAAAATAAATTTAAAAGGAGTAAGTTGAACAAGGTTGAAGATGGGTTGGCCCGAGCCCGGACCGCAATCCGAAAAGCTTCCCGGACAAAGAACTATACGTCGGAGATTGAAGAAACGTTTGTTCCTAGAGGACCCGTTTACCGAAACCCGTTTGCTTTTCATCAGTTAAGTATTCACATTTTTTTCATTCACAACCTTTGACTTAATTATCATATACACTTATTACTTATTAGTTCCTTTATTTTGCAAATATATGTTTTTAGAGTTTAATTTGTAGATTATTTTTAAAAGAAAAGTCCCCTTTTTTTTCTTCATAATTTCTTTCTTTTTTGCATTAATTTTCTGATCATCAAGGGATTGGAGTAATAATTCTTACGAGTCACAAATAGTATAAAAGTGTGTGACAAATCTGCATGATTTTATGCCATTCTAGTAACATTACTTACATCCCCCAATAACTAGTCTTTATCCTATGACCTTTGTACCTTATAAAACTAGTTGGCTTGGCTGGCACGGGAGAATAAGAGTTAGCTCAAGTGATAAAAATTCTCTTTTATTTCATCTATAAATTAGAGGTTTCGATTCTCACTTGTAATATAGTGCGTTCACTTGAAACTTAAAAGAAAAAATGCTCGTAGTATACTCTTTGTAGGTTTGTAATTTATATGCAACAGTTTTTATTCAATTATATAGCATCGCATGATTTACCAGGAAAATAATAAATTATGTTGTTAGATTTACAAAAGAAAATACTTTTATAATATATTAATGGCAAAAAAATTCTGATATTTACTTATATAATATTTAGATATTGAATAAATAAGTGAATGTCTCAAATTGCAAGAAATACATATCTAAAATACTACTCCGTATAAGGTTGCTTAATTGATTAATTTGCATTATTGCTCTCTTGAGTCAATCAATCACTTAGTTGTGAATTATTTGTGTCATTTAAAAAAAAAAGGGACAATGTTATTAGAGCGTCACCTGGTGATATACAATTTCGCTATTAAGCTAGAGGTATTCAACTACTCATGGTTAACCGAAATGGAAAAAAAATCACTCATATTAATATTAATAGAGATTAAAGAGCAAAGACCCAAAATAAAACAAAAGAAACCTAATTTGTTCAAACGCACTAACACACAAAACCCCTCACCAATTAAAACTTTCAATGATAAGTTACCACCGTGCGTACGTGCATGCATGGTTGTTGTCCTCATGCAGCGTTTTATTAAATACGTTTAGGTTCGAGGTCCTCTCACTAATTAAGTAAGACCCTGTTCTTTTCGGTTGAAATAAGCTAAACTGAGTTAAATGAATGTGGGCTTAATTGAACTAAATTGAATGAATCCAAGTTGAAGTGAATGGAATTAAAGTAAGACTTAATTTTGTGAAGAGATTAGTTAAAAAGAATTGGCTAAAACAAAACTAAAGTATGTTGAATAGAGTCGAGCTGAAATAAAACGAGCTGAAATTAAGTTGGAAAGAACAAGGCCTAATTAGGGAATGATCGACATCCTTTAGATATTTATTACTCCAAAAAATACATTATTATTATTGGTTGCCTAATAATTAATTAACAGATGATGACAAGTGCAACTAAGGATTATGTAAGCGAGAGATTTAATAATTTAATTAAACTATGACTTATTTACATGCATGGTTGCGAATAAGTAAACGATGATTAAAACGACAAGTTAGAGTTATATCGTACTACGACACTACGATAGATACCTCTTTATGTAAGTACAAATCTTTCTTTGTGTTTGAATAAGATGGATGGTACTATGATATAGGGTCAAGCCTTTCTAATAAAAATACAAATACTCCCTCCGTCCCGGTCATTTGTTTACCTTTGCTTTTGGCACAAAGACCAAGGAAAGAGGAGGGGACCATTTGTGGGTAGTGTCATAAGATGACAAGTGGACAATAGTCCCATTGGGTGATGAAATTACTCATCAAAAGTCTTCCCAATATAGAAAGGTAAACAAATGAATGAGACACCCAAATATGGAAATGGTAAACAAATGACCGGGACGGAGGGAGTACAAATTATAGTTTAAATAGTTAGTGAGTAGATGAGGCGGGTTGCATTTAAGATTTACACTTATTCGAGATGGTATGATTTTGAAAACTTGTACCGTCTATGAATGGGTCTTGGGACAAATAAAGATGATGAGTTTTTTTAGATACCGGTGGTAAGAGGTACAATTATGTTGTTCACCACCTCATCAACCCAAAACATGACCGAGATAATGGACGGGTAATTGGAAGCAAAAAAAAAAAGATGGACCGGTAAATTGTGATCTAGGACTGAAGTGGTAAATTTTGTGATCCAGGACTGAAGTGGACCCGGGATTTGAAAATGTTCTTCTACTCATGTTAACTACTCTCTCCAATCCAATCCAAACTACCAATTCACTTTTTAAAGTCAAACTTGTTAAATATTGGCCACGATTATATTAAGTCAATTCTTCGAAATTTATATATATAATTGATATTTTTATACGTTCAATATAAGAAGAAGTTTCGGAAAATTATTTTCGACCCAAAAAAATAATATATAAATAAAAAAAAATGTGGTCAAAGTGTCGTCTCGTAGACCGCAAAAAGTCAACTGTGTAGTTTGGATTGAAGTGGAGGGAGTATATGAAAGCTATAATTAATTTTATAACAATGAAAAAGAAAAAAAATGAGTATAAAGTTTGATAATAATAAATTAAGGGGTTGTTTGGTTAACCACAAAATTACATAGGAAATTGAATTCATGTGAATTGCAAAATGGGTAGGTTGTTTGTTTACCTCAACTCACATGAATTGTAACTTCCTATTAATTCCAATTCCTCCATAATGAAGAAAGTTGATTACACAGGTCCCCCTAAGTAAGTAGGAATGACTACATGTAACCAAACAATATTTATAATTCACATGAATTCTAAAACCACGGGGAATTTATTTTCCTGGAAATCTCACCATGGTGGGATTGAATCTCAGGAAAAAAAAAAAAGCGTTGCCCCAATTAATCGAATAAAACACAAACAAAATACAAATCGACAACAAACACACCTCCAAATTATCAACAAACAACAAATCTATTGCAAAAATGCAACAAATCTAACTTAGTTTAACTACATGTTTAAAACTTAAACTTTCTAGATCTAATCTTAGAAACTTGAAAAATTGACAAATTAACAACAACTAACTATTGTAAGCATGGAAGGATGATAAATCACAAAAACATAATAATTAACCAAAAACAACATTCATGAATAAATCTAAGAAATTACAAAAAAAAATAAAAAAAAAATAAGACATACCAGACTGGCAGGTGGCCGACGGTTGAAGTGGCGGCGGCAAGAGGTACATTAGCGGCAGAGGGGTGGTGGTAGTGGCGGTTGGTTGGAGATGAGGGATTGTGTTTTGGGTGGTTTATTTGGGAGAGTACTAGTTTTAAACCCGTGCAAATTGCACGGGTATGTTGTTTCAATTTTGTTAATATAAAGTTATAGGGTTATGAAGTTATATTTAAGATTTCAAATTTGAATTATAAATTCCAATAGTAATTAGCGTAAATGATGCTCTAGTGTCAATCGGCCGAGTAGTTGTGGTACTCCAATATTTTTACTTGTTAGCTAAATTTGAGTTTCTACTTTTTCTTATTACATGGGTTACTTAACTAAAATCCGGTTGAATAGTTGTTGACCCGTGCAAATTATTTAGCATGTTTCATTTAGTAAACTTGTCTATGTTTTTAGGATTTTTGCACGGGAGAAAACGAAAGTTTTAATACGTGCATAATTAAATTGGAAATTTTGGCCCGATTTGAACAGTTGTAGACCTCCACAAATGGTTACACCCGATTTTCATTTAATAAAATCCGTGCAAGTTTTTTAAAGATCTTCAATAAATAATTACAATAATTGACAAACAAACTAACCAACTTTTTTATAAAGTGGGGGTATAAGTTACTCCGAGGAACGGATATACACGAAGTCACGGGTCAAATCACCTATAAACAAACCTTATAAACCAAATTCTCATATGAAAAAGGCATTATCCGTCTTAAACTTAAGACGGTTTAAATATATACAAATCACCCCAGTTGTTGTTTAGAAAATACCAAAAAAGTTATCTTTATTACCGTTATATATTAGTATTTGGCCTATCTTAAACTTAATACAGATAGTACCCGTGTCCGTGCCCGTCTTAAGTGAGACTTAAGAACCCTAATAGTCTTCATCTAAAACTCGAAAACCCTCTAACCCCGCGTTTATCACCATTACACCATATCACCTCTCATCTTCAAAAAGCTGTCACTACCCAAAATATCAAAAAAAAATATTCATAAATCAAATATAAGCCTATTTGCTCTCTCTATCTTGCCATAAAATTATTGTCATATGTACATGATTTATAAATATATAGTTACGTAATTATATCAAATATACTTTTCATGGGCTCAAAGATGTTGTTAATGTTTCTATTTGTAGCCGACTCACAATTACTGTATATTTTTTATTATTCTTATATGTTTTGCATGTACCCAATATAATTATCAGACAAAAAAATTCTAAACAATTTTTTTTTTTTGCAAATTCTGATTATTCTAATTATCAAGTTCAATAAGAGACTAAAAATTATAAAAATTATCTAATCATATACTTTTTCTAAATTATAAATTCATGTAAATAGCTTATAAATCGTTACGAAATAAAATGTAAAATTTAAATGTAATTTACTTTTATTGGTTACATAAATATTCAGTGCTTTTATTTATGGGGTACCCTTATTTATGTGATATTAGTTTCCAAGTAAATAATTTTTCCAAAGAAAATGTTGACTTTTCAACTTCCTACTTTTATGCTGAGCTTGACACATAGAATTTGGGTTGTTGCTTTCATAAAGAAAGATTAGTGTAGAGAGAGAGGGGAAAAGGTAAGGGTCATCTTTTTTTTAAAAGCGTCATCGATATTTCTTAAAACGTCGTCGATACATTACAATCCAGATTTCAAAATGGGTAGGTACTTCCCGTGAATTCCAATTCCTCCATAATGGAGCTAGGAAGTTGAT
Source organism: Heliosperma pusillum (assembly GCA_022085475.1). Taxonomy (NCBI): domain Eukaryota; kingdom Viridiplantae; phylum Streptophyta; class Magnoliopsida; order Caryophyllales; family Caryophyllaceae; genus Heliosperma; species Heliosperma pusillum. The sequence continues at coordinate 11,114 of JAIUZE010005981.1, forward strand.
TACGTAAGTCTTCCTAGGTAAGTGGGAATGCCTACATGTAGCCGAACAATATTTTCTAATTCACATGAATTCTAAAATCATGTGATATGACACTTCCTAGACATTGTAAGTTCCCGTATGTAACCAAACAACTCCTAAGTATCTCTAAACAACTTTTATAAATAATCTTATTTAAACTAATCTATGAAAAAGAATAACATTAATTATGGTCTTTCGGTCTTTCCCGTCCAAATCAATCCACACCAAAAAAAAGTTAGGTCCGGACTGAGGTGGACCGAAAACAATAATCTTAAAAAATTAGATCGGTGATTTTATCGGAGTTTTTAGCACACACGTCCAATATTCCGCTCCTAATCGAAAAATGAAAACCCCTAGTGTTTTTGTTCAAATTAGCGCACTTGTCACGTGTAAGAATTGAACCCCGAACTTCACAATTGGAGTAAGAGAGGCCTTATCACTTAAGTTTACTCTTATGTTATGAACACCCCTAGTTACATAGTTACATCTCTACTTTGGTGCAATAATCTACTATACATAAAAGCTAAAACATTTAGAAGAATAAAAAAGTCAATGACTCTCTCTCCTCCTCACTCTCATCATACTAATTAATTACTCTCTCTCCCCCTCTCTTATATAAATCTATTTTATATTTATACAATTTGATTTCCATCCACGAATAAAATTATTTAAAAAAAAATCATAGGCGCAAACAGAGGTAGGACATGCATTATTTTTTACGAGAGATTTATGGATAATTATTTTTGTGTGTTTTTTACGAGAGATTTATGGAGTGAGATTACATGAGACACTGTAAACAATAAATTTATATTAGAAATAAGTTTGTCATCTTTTAAATTAGAATTTGAGTGAGATGAGGAGCGGCCTAAAAAATAGACGCATATGTTCTTAATTGTGTTTGTTAAACCATTTACTTGGATCTTAAATTCATTTTTCAACTGCGTTAATTTCATATTTTAAAAACACTTATATAAAACTTAGTACGAGTATATGTTAACTTGACCAAACTTCTTATACAATTTTTTTTGTTAAAAAAAAAAACCAACACATACTTCGTTATTATTCAAAATATTTTATAAAAGCTCAACACTTTTAAAAAAAATTAAATTTGCGGAATAATAATTTATGTTTAATAAATTAAGTCAAATATGCTCTTAAGTCTTAATTAACATGATATTAGGTTTCATGTTTGGTTAGAAAGAATTATTCTATGTCTTATTCATTAGCGTACGTTTAAATAAAGCTTATTTATATATTCCTCTATTCAATAATAGTGACTATAATTATCACCTGTGCATTTTTTACACGGGTTTGAAACTAGTAACATCCCAAAGTGTAATAATGAGAAGTATTTCAATATTTCAGCAAACTTACTCTCAATAACTATAACTAAATACTTTTCCTGGTTAAAATTCAGTCACCTTAATTTTTAAAGTAGTTAAGGGATTGTTTGGTAATTGGTACGTACATTGTAAAAATTTACAATGCCTAAGAAGTCTTTTTTCCCTAAACTTGCTTTCCGTGGGAAGTTTTACTTGTTATGTTTTTTGTCAACCAAACAAAATCTAGCATATTTGTACAATTATACTTGATGTACTAAATTACAAATAATTTACAATTCATGTAATTTTAAGATACAAACCAAATAACCCTTAATAAAATTGGTTTATATGGTGATTACACTCCTTCCAAATCCGATTTATGCATTTGAAGTCAGATTTGAATTATTATTGAATATAAGTTTAATTTAGAAGAGAGACTCACTTACACATTATACTTGTTGACACCATCGAACATGTTTAATTCATAATCACTTTAAATTATTTCTCATTTTTGTTAACCTCCACAATTTCAATGACCAATTTTATCTATTAAAATTTTCATGTTTGATCTAATTTACTAAAAGTAAAGTATTGTTTACATCTTAATAAAATGTTGTATGTAAATGAGCAGGAGTCATATAGAAATGATAAAAAGATTTAAGATATGGGTGTACAAAGAAGGAGAGCCACCATTCGTACACCAAGGTCCAGTGAAGGGAATATATGGCATAGAAGGCATGTTCATTGATGAGTTAGAAAGTGGGCTAAGCAACTTCATTACATCCGACCCGAATGAGGCCCAGGCCTTTTTTCTACCCATAAGTGTGGCCCGAATTGTTTCCTTCCTATATAGGCCTCTTATCTCATATGAACGTGGCCCTCTCCATAGGGTTTTGTTGGACTATGTTAATGTTGTTGCTGAAAAGTATCCATTTTGGAATAGAACGGGTGGTGCTGATCATTTTATGCTATCTTGCCATGATTGGGTATGTCTTTCTAATTTCAATATATTTATTTATTATTTATAGTGTGGTATCAAAACTCGATATTACTGTTGATTTCAAACGAAAAACATGAGATAATATCATTAATGCTAGTGCAAAGAAGGATTATCCCAAAGAAGGATCATATAAGCTATCCAATCTAAATTTTTGTAAACAAATATTGTTCTTTTGGATTGAAATCACAATTGGCTAAACTAAAATATAATACTAAGGGGTCGTTTGGTTCAAGAACTTGGAATGGAATGGATTGGAATATGAATCCATAGGGGTATGGGGTTGCAAATCCATTCCCATGTAAATATGTTTGGTTCATCTTAAATTTGTAGAAGTGGGAATGGAGTTTGATACCATGGTGGGAAGGTGGGTATGAGATTCCAAAAGGTTGGAATGAAGTTAGATACCTAAAGGGTTCTAACTCCATTCCAAAATACACTAACCAAACATTGGAATGGAGCAAATCCATTCCAAGATGGCCAACCAAACACCCCCTAAATTAAATAGACTGGTTTGAAAGTAAGTGTGAAAGGAGACAGTTATGCCTTTTGTCATTGTAATTATCTTTTGATAAATTATTCTTTGATGTAAAAGAAGATAATTACATACGAATAGAACCTTTTATAACAATGCGCTTTAAATGTAAATCATAAATAAATTAGCTCACATTTTGATTCTACGTGTGTTCTCTCTAAATTTTACATATAGGCGCCAGAAATCTCCGACACTAGGCAAAAATACTTCGATAACTTCATAAGAGTACTTTGTAATGCCAACACATCTGAAGGTTTCCAACCTTCAAGAGACGTTCAATCCCAGAAGTCAACATTCCCCCTGAAAAAGTGGGCCCGCCAAGCTTACCTTCGCGCCCAAGTCAACGCAAAATCTTCGCTTTTTTCGCCGGTGGGGTCCATGGCCACGTCAGAAAGAAATTATTGACATATTGGAAAAATAAAGATCCCGATATTCAAATTAATGAATACTTACCAAAAAATAGAAATTACTTCAAATTATTAGGACAAAGCAAGTTTTGTTTGTGTCCTAGTGGGTACGAAGTTGCAAGTCCAAGAATTGTGGAAGCTATATTTGCTGAATGTGTGCCGGTAATTATTAAGGATAATTACTCATTACCATTTAATGATGTTCTTGATTGGACCCGGTTTTCGATTTATGTTCCGGTGGCAAGGATTCCAGAGATTAAAGATATACTTAAGCGGGTTTCGTCAAGGGATTACTTAAGGTTACTTAATGGAGTTAGAAGTGTTAAGAGACATTTTACTTTGAATAGACCTGCTAAACCCTTCGATTTGATTCATATGATGTTGCATTCTGTTTGGCTTAGAAGGCTTAATGTAAGATTACCCTATTGATTTTTGACATAATTTTTGCTAGCTCTTGTACTACAAATAGTGTATTAAAAACATGTTAATTTGTTACATACATGATATATACTCATACATAACTACTTGTGGATATGTGATTTGTACTAGTTTTATATGTTTTTTTTTAAGCGGTTAAGTACTAGTTTTATATGTAAACGTGTAAACTATTCTATATAATTGTAAGTATGATTTTGTGTAGGCTAAAAATTTCTTTTAGACATGATTTCATTCAATTAAAGTTATTCACAGATTGCGCATCTGTTTTACCTAATTGGTCCAACCGACAAAATAATCATAAACAAAAAAAATGCATTTTTTTTAAATTGATCATAAGGATGTGACCTATTAGCTCGTTTGTCTGTGAATTGAAACATCAACTGGGGTCAAACCGTGTCCAACCCAAATCCACATTTGAACACTAGAGCCTTACGTATAATACATGCGACTCTAATGAAATTTATTACAAGCATGACAGTTGCTGATGGACGTGGTTCCTTTTTATCCATAGTTCACAAATCTCACATAATATATAACAATAAGTGATTGTTGGTGATAAGGAAACAGTGAATTAGTAGGATGAGCAACAGAAGTACCACCAAGTTAATTAAGTATCCTTAGACAAATCTATATGTGTCATTATTTGTTGATTTTTCGTCTGAAGCAATCATAGTACTTTTTAACTATACTAGTTGTTGCACCGCGCCCGGTGCCCCAATTCGACAAAACGGTTTGCGACAACGCTTAGATCATAAATAGATCATTGATTTTACGAGTTTATGACCTACATATAAGATGAGGTAAAAGACATGACTAATAATGCATTTCAAACAATTGGCTGAACGTAGTAGTGGCCATTTAATCAGGGAAGGATGCTCCTACATTTTGGTTAGAGAGTTCTAATTATGGGGTAAGTAGCTCTGGAAAGACGAAAAAAATGTGCACGCTACAAGGCAAAACTAAATCAACATGGCCAGCGATTAGTTGGTTTTCTGTTACATGTTAATACTTCTGCAAAAGTGCCAACATTAGCCATTTTCCTGTAGGCTTTGGCAAGTAGTTATGGTAGATTACAAAATGACAGCCACACATAGATTACAAAATGACAAAATATTAGGTGGTATCATTATACATAACATGGTTATAAAGCAAAACGTGTCTTCCACCATGTTAACCGCAACAACAAAAAAGTGCATAGTTTAGGAAACATGTAATCCAAAAGCAGACGGATATTGCTTTTGGATGGAACACATCACTTCGTAAGTGCAAGTGTTCCCAAAATTCCGGTGGCGCCCTATAGCCTTATAATAACCATGACAAGTAACAGTCACTGGTAGGAGGCGCGCCGTGAGGTCTGACAACTTTGGGGGAGGCTAATAGTAGACTATTTACAAGCAAAATGACGATAGTAGTAGAAGATAGATGGAGTGAAGTCACTTGCCAACATTAAGACTTTCTGGCTTCTTCTTTTTGCCAGGGGATTCTGCATGGTCTTTGCCGCTAGCACGCTTTGATGCACTTTGAACAGAAGTTTCTGGAGCCGATGGACCTTGTTTTTCAACTTTTGGGGTCTTGAGTAAAGGTGTAGCTATTGCAAAGACACTTTCTTTGGACCCATGGCCTAGCTCACACGCTTGTATGTCACCAGTTTGTTCCGTTGCTCTCAGACTTTGCGCTGACTTTGGAAGAGTAGTGGGATGTTGTGGGTGTATGGTTCCAAAATCCTCTCGATGTGATCTTATAGTTGCTGCCCCGATGTTCCCAATACTGATAGAGTTAGCCACGGTCCTATCTGATTCTTCTGGGTTGCTCTCAAAGTTATGTCGCTTAGCTATTTGCACGTTTTCCTTAAACATGTTTTGTTTGTTTGGTTGGACAAGAGGAGCCTTGGTGGGTGCATTAGAGAGCGTAGGAGGTTCGTCGATGGGCTGTGGAGGTTTTTCTGGTTCAATCACCACTTTCCGCAACCCCCATTGCAAGATATTATTTCGTGATAGCATTGTTTTAGGTGACACTTCAATGGAGAAAGGCACATTCTGCAAAGATGCTTGGACTACTCCGTAGGATCGTCTATCGCCCTAGCAAGAAAGGAAGGATAAATATCATGTGCTAGTTTTAATAAAAGGAATAAAGTCAGGCATGTGGTTGTCACGCCTAGAATTTGTTTTCAATTTCCATTTGTTTTTTCAGTTGCCCATTTGTTTAGATATGTACGGTAACAAATTAGACATGTGTGTTACGGTAGGCTGTCAGCATATGTAAAAATATATTGCACACTCTCATATTAGTAAAAAGTGACACTTTTCCATTTTTTTTATACTCTTCTATTAGACACTAAGTGTAATGTAGGACGTACTGAATGTATCATATGGAATATATCTGAGGCTCCCATCCGAAACAACTTTTTCGTGTCTGCTGTAAATGTTGTTATGTCTAAAGTACCAGTGCCGTCTGAAACCTCAAAGTTGAATGTGATCCTTTGAGGTAAACAGAATTAGTGGTCAAAGGAACGTCACACCAATTTGCGGTTACCTTAGTTGAATTTCAGTCAAGTTTACCTACCTGGGTTCAGAATAGACTGCTTCTTTAAAACAGTTCACATTTGAAGGTCTCGCCTGCTGCAAAGTCTGTACGTCTCCAGCAGTTGGAACATCCTAGATATGCATTTACCTTTTCAAAGTCTGCAAATGGCATTGTAACTTGAAGGATGTGGCGCTCATCTTGTAAAGTGTCCCGGGCCTATTTAAAATAAAAGTGTTACAATTATTTAGATGAAAGCGATGTCTCTAGGCCTGTTACAACTCACATGTATGTCCTTAGTAGCTAGCGTAGCGTTTTTTCCTCGTTTTCTTGAAAGCATAATCGTAATTTGAATTGCAAACGCAAATACCTTTTTGGCCTTTAGGGTTGCAAGGGTCATTACTTTAAGCTGACCATGGGTACTTTTCACTTCTAAAATCCTCGCCTGTAAATCCGAAAGAGGAGCCTTATGCTGGGTCACCCTGTAGTTTAGGGGCTAGTTTAGCAAGGGTCTATGTTTACGCTGAACAAAGTGTAAGCATTTTTGTGAGTTTTTAGGGTAAATGGTGACATTACCATTCAACCAAGGCAACTGCTTTTGAACCTACTGGTGCAAAATCAATGTCTGTTGACATTGTTGTTGTCAGCGAAAAACCTATGCAAAACAAGAACAACAATCAGTCTACTGTGACTATGTGCAGAATGTATAGTCCTGCTTTGGCTACACTACCTTTGTGGGAAGAAATCCTCAATGCCGTAAAACCGAGAACTGTGAACGGTTGAGGTAGGGCTGTTAGCTTGGCACATTCAGTGAACTGTGAACTGTGAACTGTGAACGGTTGAGACGGGGCACACCACCAAGTGTCAGGCACCCCTCAACTGTTGTTCTTTGTCCACACACATATGACATCCTTGCTATGGAACAAATGAACATGGAACTGTACAACAATGCTAGGTCACATCCTTGCAAAAAGGGAAATCAACTAATTGAAGAGAATCTGTGAGTGGGGACATATAGATTTAGTGTCACCTAGCCTTTCACATGCCCACTGCTATTACAGAAGAGGAAATTAGCCTTTCATATGCCCACTGCAATTACAGAAGGGGAAATAACGACAAAAGGCTCAAAAATTAGAGTAATTTTTTTATCTAGTGTCACGATAGCTGTAAGAAGTACCATGCATTGCAATCCTAACTAATTCCCCGGGAATCATTTACCTTATTGCTGCATTTTGGTCCAAATCCATTTTGGTTCATCCAATACCAGGTTGCCTAAGCCTTGAACTTGTTTTTTAGTCTTGATGTGTTCGCAACAGCCTATGTCATCCAGGATGGTTTGGCACGTTATAAAAGCTTTGGCACATTTTAAAAGTTATTTACGGTCAAAAAGTAACATAGGATACATCTTATCGTAACGAAAAACACATGCATGATAAACTCTTTGACTTTAAGGGATTTAGCGACGGCCTTGAAAAAATGTTGGACAGGTTTTGTTTTGAAGTCACAAATTGTCGGGAGCGTAGTGTTGATTTTTCTGTTAGGTAGTAAGAACACACGGAAACATTTTTACACTGGTATTCACATTTCCTAGCTATAATAAAAGTATTAAAGCAATCTGAGTAGTTGTGTTAACCTTGCTGGACGTACTAATCCAGAAGGCCACGCGTTCCGCGTCAAGGCTTGTGAGCTCAGAGAGCCTCTAGTGTACGCACGCTGGAAAAAGTAAATACAATAAGAATTTAATAAGGCTGCCATATACTCACAACACTAGTACAAAAAGGGGCTTTGGCTACGGTTAAAAGAGACATTTGGCTACGGTTCTTCAACCGTAGTAAATCCAGGCGTTGCCTTAAATCAAGTACTTACAGCTACGGTTAAGAACCGTAGCCTAAAGTTACTTTTGGCTACGGTCAATATAAAAAGCCATAGCCTTTTGTTGATTTAAGGCTACGGTCACTATAAAAAGCCATAGCCATATGTTTATATAGGCTTCGGTTCTATTAATTAACCGTAGCCTTAAGTGTTAATTTTTTAAAAATAAAATAAAGTTGCTACCAGCTAGTTGCCCTGTTATTAAAGCCTCCATATCAATTAATAAACTAACCCTGGACAATGTTCATACATCATTGTTCGCTACAATTTCAAAACCATGCAATAGTAATTCTTGTGCCATTATTCGCTACAATTTCAATACTAGCTAATACAAAAACGATTTTCGTACCAATACAAATAAATAAAGAAAATAGTCAATAAAATAAGTAGCCCATAAGTCTCGAACTCATTGATCTCTTCAGTCGTATATGCAACTTTCGATCCAAACCACTACATACGAATAAATTGAAGTACTTATTGTTAGAACCCAAATTATAAAAAAAATAATTGTTAATTGAAGTAGTTCTACTTTTTTACTAGTAGAATCAAAACTCATATTTTAAATAGTAAATACCTTCTTGTGATCTTTGATGTTCTTGTAGCGTCCCATTATATCCAACATGTATCACGTTACGACGTTACGTTGTAGGCAGACCCTGTGTTTCCAGTTCTGTACCGAAAACATTTAAAAAATTAAAACAAAACCAAAATCACCACCAAAGAACAAATAATTGGACGTATACGAAATGATCATTAGTGGTGTCGTATTATCAGAGAGGTGTTATTCTCAGCATTGGTCATTATTCTCACCGCCGCAAAAGAAAAATGCTAACAAAAAAGATAAGACTTACTCTTGACAAGATGGGGTAAGTATGATACGAACACCTCCCATCTTAAGCAAGCTGCATTCCACATAATTTATGACTTCATCGTTGACTTTTTTCTCGGTTCCCATTTGAGACATGATTATTGGACACAAAAATCCAACATCCGATAGCCCTTCATCATTCTGCTTCTTACAAAGCTTTTGTAAACACCTTGTACACATGAAAACAATCCCTTAGATCTCAGGTTCAACAAAATATCCATTATATGAAAAAGAATTTCATTCATAACCTACCTCTACACATGAATACACAACACATTTAAAAAGGCCATTGCTGTTAAAATTAAAGCCCAGTGGTGGATAATCAAGGGGGAACATTTGTACTAAATTTGTATTTTTTTAAACTCAAGCCGG